>JAQMYF010000017.1:19650676-19668547 GCA_030014195.1 Neosilurus mollespiculum | reverse complement strand
CCACCCCCCCCCCCCCCCGCCTCTTCCCAGCAAAAGCTAGCCAGCAAGGCTGCCCGGTTTCAAGACCAGAGGCATGCTTCTCGCAACAAGCCAATAAAGTCACGTTTGGTGGGGGGAAAAATGTCTGTATCAAATAATTGAAATTATCAAATAATACAATTCTATAATATTTTAGCTTTGTTCCCTTAACAGTGTTAAGGGAATATCATGCTAACTGGCTAGCTAAAGGCCTGCTCTACACAGCAAACTAATAGTCACATTTGTCGGGAAAAAAATTTAATTCCTGAAAAAAATAAATGCCTTTGTGTAATACTTTAATTCCATATTTTTTTTTTTTCGAGGTATTTTTCTAGAATAAATCTTTAACAGCGTTAAGGGCATAGCATGGAATAGCTAGTGACACTTCCAGCTAGCTCACACTGGCTACAATGCGCTATCCTGTGGACACCTTTGTTAGCTGTTAACACACTGACAAGGAGGACTGTTTCCCACAAGAAGCAGATAAAGTTTGATAAAGAAAACAATCTGATTTATGAAAATTAAAAAATGTCGTCTTACTATTAAATACTTCTCTTTCATATTTTGTTGCTTTTTATGGAAATTGTCTGGAATGAATCAGAAAAGGCATTAGAGGAATCATATGTTATCTAGCTTCCAGACACCTTCATTAGGTCATCCCACACTGGCCACTATCCACCACTAGCGTAGTAACAAACTGTTTACTTTAATAAAACAGTTTAATTGAATTTGGGGTTCTTATGGTATGGATCATGTGATATGATACTTCACCACATTTAATAATTACGTATTGTCTTGTTTCAGTGCCACTTGTCAAGCCATGGGGTGTACTGTGCAGCGAGTAAGCGGATAGCTCTCAGAATTGATGTGTTGGAAGCACGAAAAATGAGCAAGCATACGTGGCTTTGAGTAGTTTCAAACTGTGATGGCTAGATGACTGTCTCGTCAGGTGTTCTCATATGCAGGGCACAGTACTTACCAAAAGATGTCCAATGAAGGACAAATGATGGACCGGTCAAGGTTCCGGATATGCTTGTTTAGCAATTTCTTAGCATATTAGTCCATCTGGTCCGATCTCCCTGCCCATATGAGCATCAGAACTGAACCATGGAGCAGTGGAAGGCAGTAGTCCGGTCTGAATGGCTGGGTGTGCATGTATGTCTCTTTGCCTGGGATGAGCTGGTACCAGGATGCATTATGGGATGAAGGCAAGCATGTGAGTGCCCTGGTCAATTTCCTGCTCATAAACTTTGAGTGCCGGCATTCATGTTTGACATGTACCACCTACCTGAACATTGTTGCACTCCAAGTACAAGAAAAAGAGCCCTGCTACTACAAAAATTCTTTAGGAATGTTTTGAGGAACATGACAAAGAGTTCAAGGTGTTAAGGTTTCCAAATTCCTCAGCTTTCAATCTGATTGAGCGTCTGTAGAATGTTCTACATAAACATGTCTGATCCATGGATGGAGGACTGAAAGGATTTGCTGCCAGTACCTTGGCGTCAGATGCCATGGCACACATTAAGCGATATTGTGGAGTATCGAGCGATATCGTGCCTCGATTGGTCGGAGCCGTTTTGGTAACACAGTATTAACCAGGTGCTTTTGATGTTATGGCTGATCTGTGTGTGTATATAGACCGATATTCTCATATATGCAACAGGTACATGGACTGAGCAGATTGAGACAGTTTGTGAATGTGCCATATTTATTTGCATTTCCAATTAAAGCTTATAATGGTGTTTTAACTAGATCTCAGGCTGCAGACAGTCGACTGGCTAACTCACTTAGAGCACAGCATGGAGTGTCTTCATTTCACTATTATGCATGATTGTCCATATGGCTACCTGTAACTAACCAACTAATACACAGTCTATCGTCTCTCTCTTTTCCTCCTGCTGCTGCTGTATGCACCTGTTGTCTGCTTGCTGGAGCAGAACCAAAAGGTCAGTCTGTCTATTTTACTTCCTCTCCTTCTCTGTCCTCTGCTTTTCTCTCCACTTTTTGATTCTTCTCTTTCTTTTTTTTTTTTTTTTTTTTTTAAAGACACACAGACACCAGTGCGGCCACTCAAAGTGCTTATTTGGTGAATCATTCTGCTTCCTGATCTCCCTTTTAGAGTAGACACTCCTTTTGTCTTACCCAGAGGGGAAGTATGTACCAGTTGCAATTATGAGGAGGACGTTGACTAAATCTTGTCTTTAAATGTCAGGGGACTGACGTAGATCTAAATTAAAATCCAGGTCTGTTTTATTTTTGCTGGATACATACATTACAAACAACCATGATCGGGTTATCAAAGGTCCCCTTAATTATCCGTGACTCGAAGTATCACCTGATTTTACCTCAAAAAGCATTCGCACTCCTTCACTTTTTACACATGTTTTTATAGATTTAATTTCAAATTAATTACAACTATCCTTGTACTTGTGTCAGGAATCACTGATAAATTCCTAATAGGATTTAAATGTCTGTGGGGAAACTGTGTACAGCTTGGAGCTGCTTTAATATGCAAATTGCATAGTAGCCTATAATACTCCGGGGGCTAGGTATGGCCTATACGCACACACAACTTGACTTTACTACATTCTTCTGAACCGTTATCATGTCTAGTCAATGAAGTGAAGAGGTAACACTGAATAAACTGCGATCCACAGGATGTTCTGGCCGTATTTATGGGGGTACCCTATTTGAAGCCGAGTTGTGTCCGACACCGAACATAAATTTTAACATATTTCAAAGAAAATTTTCCACATGCTTATCCATCAACAACCACAAACAAGTAAGGTGCAGTAAGGAGAGAGAGAGAGAGCGCGAGAGGGTGGTGTGGCAGGAGGTTTCAGGCTTGCTCCTGACGAGTTAGAAGGGGCCTGAGCAGTAGCCACAGAGTTGAATCTGTTAAATAACATATTCAGCTCATTTGTCCTGTCCTCACCGCCCTCAGCTCCTCTGCTATTGGGTGACCTGAGACCAGCTGATGGTCTTCATACCACTCCAAACCTCTCTCATGTTAATCTGCTGAAGTTTCCACTCCAGCTTTCTCCTGTAGTCGTCCATAGCCTCTCTGATCTTGACTCCTAGTAAACTCACCGCCTCTCCGTTGCCAGCCCTGAATGCCCTCTTCTTGTCATTAAGGAGGGCTTTGATGTCTTTAGTCACCTACGGCTTGTTATTTGGGTAACAATAGACTGTTTGACCTGGAACAGTGGAGTCGGTGCAGAAATCTAAGTAGTGTAATGTAGTAGTGTAGTGTTTATCACATTAACTGGAAACATACACTAAAAACAGTGTTTGAAGGCAGTGGGGAGATGCTGCTGGATGTCTGAGTTGCCTCACAGAAGTCTCGACCTGACTCTTTAAAACGTGTGTGGGGGAAAAATCAAGTGCTATGTATCAATTTGTGTTCTTCTGTTAGTGTACTTTGATAAAGTGTAATATGCACACTATGTTCTTGTTTGTGCTGTGCAGTTTTTTGACAGGGTATTGTTATTTCACGTCATGAATTATCATTATTAAATTGGTAAATTGTCATTATCTTCCTTGCTTCTATGTGTCCCCTGTGTATTCGGTTGTCATTTACACAAATGTTGACCCCTACCCCATCTATACCTGGCAAAAGTGGCTAAGATGGCAACCAATGATTGTAAAATTATGCAGTGTTGCACATGCGGCATTTTTAGCATTGTCATTACACCATTTGAATACTAATAGTACACTGCATGTTGATGCACTTATACACACAAAGTAACATCTAAATACGCATATATGCGACATAGCACAGGTGTGCAAAGCATGTAGAAATAATAAAAGTACTTATAAATACTTCAATACATGGCCTGAAAATCAATATTGGGTGCCTGTGACCTTTGGGGCGTCAGATGGCACTGCGTTAAAAACAGGCATGATTCTCTCATGTAGCTCGCTGCATGGGCTCAGGAACACTTCCAGAAATCGGGGCTTTATGGGTTTAACATGAAAAAGGCACAACAGCTTCAATTAAAATGCTCTGATGTGCCAAATGAGACTCTCTGACTCCTTCCACCGGGTGGCCTGTGAGAATACTTAATTTTCTCTTGCAATGCAGACCTCATCGCTACCTTAATACTAAACTTTGGATAAAATTGCCCCTCCGAGTGGTGTAGAATTGTAAATGAATGGATTCCACAGCATTCCCAGAGCACTGTCGATCTCTCCACCTATCTTCAGGCCTGGGCAGATAATTTTCTCATTTTGCAGTAGATCAAAATCAACAAAGACAATTATTTTACTCCGAGATTTCTTTCTTTCTGTCTTTTTATTTTTATTTTTTACACTGTTTAAGATCCTGGAGCACTTGATCAGCCTTTGCTTACGAAAAAGATTTGTCGGCTCTGTCTTAGCATAATTAGAGATCTTTACATGTTTAATTAGTTTCTGTTTTAAAAATTCTATCATATTAAATATTAATATCTGTTAATAAAAAAATAAAATGCCAGTAGAGTTAGTGGGAGAGAGACGAAGTTGTGTTTCTAATTAAAACCCAATGAAATAAATGCATTGCTGCTTTTCATTTTCCAATAACTTACTCAGCGTGCCCTTACAGAAAGACAATGACAGAAGGCTGGGCAGGAGAGAAATTGTGCGAGCAGACGCATTAATTCAAACTGGCAGGGCATGCCTTGTTAGAAAAGTCTGCGCAGTCTGTGTTGAATGGATGGAAGTGTGTGGAGAAACCATCTGTTTACATGAGTACCACTCAGACGGATATAAAAAGGAGTGTACAAAGGGATCAGCAAGGGGTACAGTTTGACATGGACAAACAAACATTAGGACTGGAGTACGACAACCGTGTGCACTCTCTCTCTCTCTCTCTCTCACACACACACACACACACACACACAGAATCACAGACAGTGATTAGAAAGCCTCTGGTGTGAGATATAAGACGTGTGGAGTACATGGAACTTAACATGTTGCCTCATGTAGACAGTTATAGTGATGATGGACACAAGCTCTCATTATGCTTTTTTGTTGATCTACACGGCTGCAGAACAATTCATCACTGTGCCAAGGACTTTGTGTTACACTCAAAATGTTCCAGACTGTCCTCCAATCTGGGAATGCTTTGCTCCATGCGTCTGTCAGCCTTTTGTCCACACACACCACACTGACCTGATGTACATAGCTTTTTTTCCTTTTCTTTTTAAACTGGTCCTCTCTTTGATTAGAAGCAACTCGAAGGAGTTTTCTTTGTGCTACACTAATAAGTGAGCTTGTGTATGGCTTTGTCTCCGTGTATTGTCTTTGCCCTGTTTGTCTTCCTGTACAAGTTATCCTTTATATAGACAAACCAAAAAAGCGTGTAATCTACTAATCCATACGCAAACTGCAACAGCGCTTTGTGTCAGTGAGTCACATGCATGCTGACATTAATGACTTAAAGTGATATTGAATTTAATTTCCATCTACATCAGTGCCCTTCACCAGTGCTTTATTTATGAGGATCTGTTTTTTTCGCCCACTAACTGATAAATGAAAGAGTGACTCTCTGACGTGTGTATACAGAAACAAATGAACATTGTCTCCAGTAAGTCTGAAGAGAATAAAGGTTCACCTTCACTGATTCTGGAAAGTGCCATCATGTCCTGCTGAGTTTGGGGACTCACTTATTTTGTCGCCAACTCAAAGCGCAGAAGCGTGGTTGATACTGGCGAGTCAGAACAACAGTCGAGAGAGAGAGCACATTGTGATTCTGACTGTTTTTTGCCAGTGGGTTTCTGCTTTGGCAGCTCAAGAGACCCGTCTTCAAACGTGCTGTTGTCATACTGCAGTCCTTAAAGCCTTACTTCCTTAACACAGCTTACGATGTCAGGACATCACATAATGGGACTAAAACCTAGCACTCATTCATGCACGGTCTGAAGAGAAATGCTCCACCTAAAATCCAATACTGCAGATCACAGAAAAAAGTCTATTGAAGCTTCAAGTAACTCTGACTTCGAGCTTAGGACTGCTTAACTTATTTAATATAATTCTGTCCTCTACACATATCAGAGTTGAAAGATATCACTGAGGATTTGGGAACTTTAGAACTTGGGCTACTGCTAAACCCACTTACCCTTAAGCACATTTGGGCTTCTTACCATTTAGCGGTAAGACGCTGAAGCTCCTCTGAAGAAGTGGGATGGAAAAGATGTCTCAGAATGAGCATTGCGCTGATGTTTGATGTTGGCACACCTTTTAAACATTACCATGAGTTGTAATTTGGCCACTGAATTTGCTGCATTTAAATACGTCTGCTGCATTTATGTAAAAACTGCATTCAAAGTGTATTGATTTTTTTTTTTTTTGACCAACCCTGTGATGCTATTTAAATCAATACTGACTGCACCCTGAGTCTTTGCTGTAAATGCATGTCGTGCAAGCATTTGATTGCAAGAGGCCTCATTATTGAGAGCATGAAAACCTCCTCTCATTTGCCTGCCGCCCCTGTTATAGACACTCACAGATAATGGGCGCTATGAAATTTCTGGCGACTGGTGACGATTTCCCCCACTCCAGAGTTCCACTTAACCATGACATTTAATTTCACCTGGGGATGCGAGGTAATGGAATTGTTTATTAGATGCTGCTACAAAGATGGATTTCCAAGGGGGCAAGGGTTTAAAGACGCATCCTCTTTCTACGATTCTCCAGGTAGCCTTTAAATTGGATGCCGTTGAATGGCCTTCCTGCTTTTTATTCCCCTTTGGCTTTGCCGGCTGTGGAGCTGCATCCCAAATGCTGCATCCGATCTTGCAGTCGTCTAAACTCCCCTGCTCCCCCCTGCCTTCAGCCCACCATGCCGGCCTCAAGGTCATGCACACAAGTGAAAGGAATACAGACAAAGATGAAAGGAAAAGAGGGGCAAAACATTGCAGAGTAGAATACATAAAAGTGCCTGGATAATCAGAGTCCCGATAACCCATTCCATGGCTGAATAAAGAAGACAGACCGGGTTTTTTTTTTTGTCAAGTTACCATGAATTCCTCATTAAAACACCACAATCAACCATATCTATGTATGCTAATAAACCTATAGAATAGTCAAAAGTTTTTGAATGCTTGACCATCATGTCCATGTGTAGGCCTTGCCCATACAGTGGCTACAAAGCTAGTTGCACGCAATTACCTCTGCTGCAATGTTGTGGCATTACAGAGTCCCTTCAGTGGAACCGAGAGGCTCAAGGTTGTTGTAAGGGATTGGGGTGTGCAAAGCAAAAGTGTGATATTGGGTGTCTACAAACTTTTGGCTGTACAGTGTATTTAACAAAGTGTCTGACAAAATAAAATATTATAGGTACTAATAAAGAACCTACACCTTTTGACCAAAGCAGGTGCTGTGGAGGTCAGGTGCTATGGGTGTCTGCTTACTCTCTCTCCTCTCACATTTACATTTATGGCATTTGGCAGGCACTCTTATCCAGAGAGATTTACATTTTTATCTTATTTATACAACTGAGCTGTTGCGGGTTAAGGGCCTTTCTTGATAAGTATTTGGAAAATGTCACAATTTTTGATTAACTACAAATATAAGCATCGTTTTTAATAATTGGATGCAAACCTTTTGCATTCAGAGACTGACCAAAGTCTGGAACTCATGTACATCGTCAAATGCTGTGTCCTCCTTTGAGCTTGCCAGGGCTTCTCTCTACCTAGTTTCAGTAGCTACATGTCTGTGGGTCTTTCTGCCTTTATAGTTTGTTAGTCTTCAAATGCATGCTAAGTTAAGTTGACCGACACGGCCTTTAAGAACAATCCATTAATTTGTCTTAAGAAGCCCATGGTTTGTTTTTGTTGTTCTGGGTCATTATCTATTTGTAATGTGAAGTGCATTCTTATCAGTTTTGCCTCACTGGGCTGAATCTGAGCAGAAAATATAACCTTGTATACTTCGCAATTCATTCTGCTATTTCTATTAGCAGTCACATCAATAATCACCAGTGACACAATCCCAGTGGCATCCATACATGTCCATGTCCACCATGTTTGACAGATAATGTGGTATGCCTTAAATCTTGACTCCTTTTTGCTTTTTACTCTTCTCTTGCCACTATTCTGGTAAAAATTAATCTTGGTTTCACCATCTGAAGAATACGATTGGCCTTTCAATTCTGAATGGTACCAGTGTTTTGCATCTTGAGGGAAATGCCCTGTGTTCACATTCATAAAGATGTCACTTGATTGTAGACATCATAATCATACATCCTCAAGAATTATTTAGGCTTGACGTTGATGTTGTAAATGGTTATTTCTTCACTTAGAAAATGATCTATGGTCATCCAGTTTAGTTTTCTTCCATGGTCTTTTGGGTCTCTTGGTGTTGCTGAGTTTGTGGCTGTATTTGTTTCTGTATAAGAATGCACCAAATTGTTGATTTGACTACTCCTAAGGTTTCTCCTATCTTTCTAATAGGTACCTTTATTGTTTTAGCCTGTTGATGGCTATGTTTACCCATAAACAGCTGCGAAATGTAAAAACCAATGCTTGGAATCATTTTCAGACATTTAATCTCCTTAATTTGTCATGGAATGTTAAGGAAACAGACCATAACTGGCCATGAAACTGCTATCCGTTAACTGTCTAATTACTTTTGAGCTTTGGACAACATAACAATGGCTGCAATTCCTGAACAGTTAATGCAGTCTTTCTGTTAAACTATTTGGATTACAGCTAAAACTCTACACTTTAATAACTACATGATGGCTTCATTTCAGATCCATTATGGTGGTGTACAGAGACAAATGAACAAAAATTGTGACACTGTCCCTAACTCTACATGTTACTATCCTGCAGTCTTTTTCATGGTATACTAGCACTGGCAACATGTATAAAAGTGTTGTACGGCTAAAGACTTGAAAATATTACGCGTGCTCTGTAGCATTACATTGAGCAGCTATATGCTGCCTTAGCTGTGAATGTACCTTTAATGCTGTGGCTGTATAATGGATCTTATCATGCTAATTAGATGAGTTAAGACTGATGAACTCTACAGTGACTGCACTGCATTGTCACAATATCCTCCCATCAAGCAACATGCACCTAATGGTGGAGAAAGGCACGCTCCATTATCAGCGCCATCTCGTACTCTTCTGCATCACTCTGTTTTTGTTCCCCCCTCCCTTTTGTCTTTTGTCTCATGGCACTGCTTTCTTGTCTCGTAGCAGTGCTAATTGTGTACAGATGTGTTATTCAGGTCGGACAACTAGGACATGATCCCTCATCCTCGCAACACTGCTCTCTTAAAAAGAACAGAGGATTGGAGGCAGGGAATAGTGGGGAGGCCTAGTTTTCTCTTCCAACACAGAAAATTATGATCAGCCTAGATTGTGTTTTTTCAAGCTCAGACTTTTGATTCATTGTCTAATCTTTACAAGGACTTTATAGAAAGACAGCCAGTGTTCACTGTGATGCACTGCTAGCTCGAATTGGGTTATTAACTCAGTAAATCCGACACATTATATCATTTTGAAGGCTGTTTCATTGTTTTCTGAATAAAACCTCAACTCTTACCCAGTGGGGATTTTGGTTTTTTGAAATAAAACATTTGGCATGAGACAGAGCTTGTAATGTGTATTGAAAATTTAAACATGTACAGTGTTTATTTTAAGGAGCAAAACTTATATAACAGAGTATTCAGGAACAAATTTGGAGCGTGATATTGATGCAACACTCTGTCAGTAGATTGAAGTTCAAATCTCAGTGGTGCCATAGTCATCCAGGAGAACATAATGGCAGCTTTAAAAAGATCTGAGCACACACACAAAATGAGGGAAGCGGTGGAACAAACATGATGAAATCTTATTCTGTTAAAAACTGTGGTTTCATGTAATAGTTTTCTTTCTTTTTTTTTTTTAACTGTTACATAAACACTATGAGCACTTGGTCAATGCCATTTACTGTACTAACATGTTCCCTATCAAGATCATGCTGCATTTTTATTTATTTATTTAGTTTGGTGATCTTCCAAATTTAGTCTTAGCCAGTTCCACCAAGTAGGGCAGGGTGTAAGCAAACATCTGTAACATGTGATGCTGCCATCCGCAACTTTACAGACTACTCACACATGCGTACTTAGTGGCAGCTTAATACACTCAGAGGGAAAGTGATACCCGCCCCTTACTCATGCAACATGCAACAGTTGACAGAAAAGATCTCTGAAGTCGTACTCGCATGACCTCACAGACATCCATGATTGGCTGTTGATTGCTTTGAGTGACAGAAAGGTGAACCCTCTCGAGGATGGCTGCAATATTAACCTGGATTCGGACTTGCAATCTATAGTCGCACACCTTGTCCATGTGCCACTTGGGAGCCAAGATCATATATTTTAATGTATCACATAAATGCAAATGCATATTAATATTTTTTTTATTTAGTAATTATATTTTCAAAGCAAAACTGTACAGTGGCTTGCAAAGGTAAATTACATTTGTTGATGTGGTTTAATAAAGTTGTTCTAAAATAGATCACTTTCTATGTTGTTTGGCAGCATGGTGTGGTAGTGGTTAGCAAGTCTGCTTCACAGCAAAAAGGTCCTGGGTTCACGTTCTGGTCTCGTGCGTTTCTGTGTGGAGTTTGCATGTTCCTCCTGTGCTTGCATGAATTTCCTCTGGGTACTCCGGTTTCCTCCCACAGTCCAAAAACATGCCCATTAGACTTATTGGGTGTTCAAAATTGCCCTTAGGTGTGTATGAAAGTCTGAATGGTTGGGTGTGTTGTTGGTCGTACAACGTTCTGGCGAGCTGCTCGGGGTATACCTAGCCTTCACGCAGTGATGGTTGAGATAGGCTCCTGCCACCCCGCAACCCTAATAGGATTAAGCGATTTGGCAAATGAGTGAGTGGCTTTTTATTTTGGTACATCTTGATCTCAATGATGTAACGTAATATTAAAATTTAGTAATTATAACTGCAGTTCATAAAATTTATTTATTTATTTATTTATTGGGAATTGTCGCATATATTTTCATACCTCTTGAGTGCAACGTTTAAAGGAAGCTCACATTTAAACTTGGTGGGTGAAATCCAGGGCAGGTTTAGTATAAATAGCAGACATGCATCAGGTGTCTTGCAGTGAAATACTGGGCATCGTCTGAACAACAAGTATATAAGGGCATGTCCGAGGTGTTGTCAGATCTGTGAAAGAGGGTCAAAAAGAAGCACAAGGCAGGAGAAGGATGCACAGCAACAAATCAATCAGCTTCCATGGTGGTGTGAATACTTTTGCAACAGACTGTATGGCGTACTTATTGGCACTCCTGTATTTAGTGATTTGTGTTAACATCACTGAGCGTTTCCTTATTATACAGAAAGAGACTGAACAACATGGAGTCTGAATTTCTGTGGATCCTCCACTTCTGAGCCGTCTCATGTGGTCTTTCTGTTTCAGCTCCCACCAGAGCTTTACAATGGGGTTTAGGTCAGAGGGCCGGGGCAGCCCTGTAGCCAAGGCAGAATATTGATTCTACTGTTGTGTAGATTTGGACATATGTCACCATGGAATACCCACCACAACTAAGTTATAGTTTCTTGGCAGAGGCAGGAGGCAAATTTTTTTAATAACAAGGACGGCTATGATTGTTATAAACGTATTAATCCTTTCTCTAGCATAAAATATGATTATGTTTGGGTGTCTAGCTGCTTTCCATAGCCATTGCAATGATTTGAACTTCATTTGCTAATTTGCTAATCATCTCCTTGTCCTCATAGTCACCTCTTTACAAGGATGCCAATAATTAGGCTGTTGACAAATTTTATTATATAGTGCGTTTAAGTCTATTACCATGTGCTATTTTCAAAGAATTCAGTCCTGAGCATGAGTTGAAGCACACTGAGTGGTTTGACTGGCCTCAGTTCTTCTGTAGGCGTGTTGGTATATATGTGGCGGTTGGTGAACAAGGCTCTAGTGTATTGTGCAGGTTTCAGGTATGAGGAGGTTCATCCCTTCACATTTTCGTTATTAATCAGCTTGTCAGACACTAACGCCTGGATCAATATGTCCCACCCTAGTGGGCAGGGTTTAAAACACTTCCCACACATTCTCGACACTCTGTCACCATGCGCCGGAACGTTCCGCAAGACCACAGCTGCCTCGGGGAGCCGTCACATCACTGACTGATGGGTAATGAAGTGTCTATGAATCCCCAGTGTACAGAGCTGCCATATTGAAGGATCAGACTACAGCCACTCGAGCGCTTTATTTTCCTGTCTGAAAGGTCTGAAGGTTCCACTCCTATAACTGTAGTCCAGTGATAGGGGCAGGGAGACGGAGGGCTGTGACTGAGCATCAAGTGCTGGCTCTCTCACCCTGTACATGTTGCGCAGATCCAGCTCACTGAGTCACATGGTGCTAAAAGAGCCCCTGAATTGCTAGTCAAGTCCAATTACTTAATTTCCTCAGGTTTCCTAAAATGCAGACCCAGACAGGTGTTAATAACGCTGCCTTTTTTCATGTAGACAGAGGAGCGGAAAAGGGAAGAGCAGCAGGAGAAAAATTAGAGAGAGACATTGAAATAGAAATCTAGAAGCAGGTGGCTATGGAGTGTAGCAGAGGTGTTTGTCCAACACAGCAGGGATTAGTGTAGTGTGAGAGGTGTCACAGAAACAGACAGACTACACAATTAGGACTCACCTGTGGCAGTACAAATAGAACCGATTAAACTGTTTGACTCCCAGAGTAAACAGTTTATCCATGTTAGTTATGTAGCTTCTGCCATGTGATGGATGATGGGCCAGATTTATAAACAGCATTCTTAACATGCAGTTAAAAGTGAAGCCATGAAAAATGCTAATATTTAATATTTATACTTAATATATCATATTAAATATAAATAAGATGTTGACAAGTCTAATAACGTGGTATGGACTTTCCATGACTTAAAAAATTATTTTAAGCAAAGATTTAATATATTTCTACTTGTTTGTAGTAGCAGGACAAAAAGAAATCCTCTTGCACCTTAGGATCCAGGTTCTCTCATTCACAGTGACATTCTAGAAAAGATAATTTCCCTCATTTCCATAACATAATGCTTTAGCCCAGCCACTGTGGTGACAAAAGGAGCTGTTTCAATGTTAATCAAGGGATAAAAAGTGTCTAATATGCGAAAACATGTCACTAGTTATTTATCAGCGCATTTCAAAGGAGCAGGCTAAGCATAACAGCTTAATCACAGCCTTTGAGAATGCCCGCTGATCTCGATATGAATGAGATGCTTATAGAAAACTGTAAAATTTATGCTTGCACGACCTCTCTGTTGCAGTTAAAGCTGGAACACACCAGCCCAGCTGCGAGGTGTCATTCGCCATCAGTACCTTGAGTTTGTTTAACTGTGAAAAGAGCATGGAGCTCTGGTGGCTCTGCAGATGCTGTCAAGTGAAAAAAAATAAGCACTTCCAATGGAAATTGTTGAGTAGGTTTTTGTTTTACCTGCAGTCTGTGTGTTTGTTAGAAGGATTATGCAAAATGTTATATGTGGAGTTTTATGAAATTTTAATAAAGGCAGGGCTTTGGACAAGGAAGGCTCCATTAGAGTTTGTAGATGATCCGGATCAAATTTGGGATCCATTCACACTCACACTCACACCTAGGTGCGATTTAAAACAGCCACTTAACCTTCTGTGCATGTTTTGGACTGTGGGAGGAAACTGGAGTACCTGGAGGAAACCCACACAAGCACGGGGAGAACATCCAAACTCGCAGAACACAGAAACGCCTGAGCTGGGAATCGAACCCAGGCCTCCTTGCTGTTCGGCGGACGTGCTAAGCAATTCGTCCCGCCATATTTGAATTCAGCGTACCAGAATCCATAATAAATGGCACATTTTGTTTCTGAAGCAGACTTAAAAAATATATATATATATATTGCACAGCAGTGTTACACAGGATGAACTTTTTTCCTATGACTGTAAATGTAGACTCTATATGTGTCAAGAGGTGCCTGTACTTTTCAGATCTGTAGTCTGGGTTAACATGCATGAACAGGTGTCTGACATCAAGTAAAGGTTCATCCGTCTTATTTAACACTGGTACGGTTAAAATTAGGCAGCAAAATGATCTCTAAAGCCATAATTAACTTTTGCTCTTTCACATAGAGTTGTGCTCTCTGCCAACACAAGCGCACAAACACCTCGAACTGCCACCCTTGCAAATGTGCTTCATTCAGACAGATAGATGGCGGGCAGTTGTGTGTTTTGCTGTATGAGATGCATCATTTGCTCGATAATAAGGACACCTTTCTACAAGCCACGCACTTCACCAAGCGGGACACGCATTGCCTCACACACAGTAAACATGCTTTTTCCATGTATTATGTCAGCAGAGATAATAAGAAAAAGCCATTAGCCGCAGTGTAAGCAGGAGCTAAAAGCCTGCTTTGGTTTGTGTCATTAGCAGAGAATATGTGCGCTGGAGAACGAGTGTGTTAAGAAAATGAAGCCTGCATTCACTCTTCATAAAGCTTTCTCTCATCTGCACTGTGAGAGATGTGTCCTTTATTTGCTTTTTATTAATGTAATACTTTGGGTCTTATTAGGCTCCTCTTATAATGTCCTTCCCTGCCTGAAGTACCCTTGGAATAAAGCTTTATTTATAGTGACAGATGCTATTAAACAATGGTGTAATAGACTTGTGTAATATTGGCAGGCGTAAGCCTTTCACTCTGTTGAAACGCCATTAACATGGAAATCTTGATAATTGGACAATCCAATCTCATGCATGTATCGGCGTGCGTTTCTGCTTGGTAAAATATAAATAAACTAGCTGGAGAGGTACTTTGTAGAATACCAGACAGTTGTCAGAATGGAAGGAGATATCTCCTGAATTAACATCATTGTACAGCCAGTGCAAACTTTTCCTTTACAGAGGACAAGGTCGCCTTCTACAGCTGTCTGTAAGGACACAAGATGACATGCTGTGTTTTCAGCAAAATGGATTGTAATAGGAGCTGTCTATCTTTTTGTGCCACCCCCCTACCACACACACACCACCCTGATAGTTTTTATTTATTTATTATCATTATTATTTTTATTGTTATTTATTATTATTATTATTTTTTTTTTTTTAATCATTTGTTGACGTGTCTTGCGGCCGGGTGCTTCCTCTCTAATGTCAGCCTGATGCACAGACTCTGTACACACTGTGTTTAGATCAGTCTGACATCCGATCACGGTGACTCCCTGTTGAGATCCTCTCACACTTCCATCACAGTGTGTGTTGTGTTTGTGTTTCAACCCTTTCTTATTCCTAGCACATATTACAATTTTGAAGCAGAGGCAGCAGCCTTTAGTGTCACTGCAGACACGCAGGAGGATGCCTTGAACTTCACTTTCCACACACACACACACTCTCACACACACACTCACTTATGCAATTATCATCAGGGTAAACACAGCAGTTTTATAGTTGATCTCTTTGCTCTATACTTTTTTTTTTTCACTTCAAAAAAAACTCTTTTCCCTTTTTCACTTCTCTACAAACACTCACATGACATCACATCCTGTAATGACAGCAGGAAAGGCTACCCTTATCAGAACCATCCGTCCATATCAGATTCATCCACTTCAGGTCTGTCTTCATCAGATGCATCCATTCATCCATCCATCCATCAACATCAGATCTATCCGTCCAGCCATTCATCCATTCACATCAGATATATCTATCCAGCCATCCATCCACCCACATCAGATCAATCCAATTATCCATTCAGATCATTTCTATCCAGCCATCCACCCACATCAGATCAATCCAATTATCCATTCACATCATTTCTATCCAGCCATCCACCCACATCAGATCAATCCAGCCATCCATCCATCCATATCAGATCTATCCAGCCATCCATCCATATCCAGATCTATCCAGCCATCCATCCACCCACATCAGATCCATCCAGCCATCCATCCACCCACATAAGATCTATCCAGCCATCTACCCACATCCGATCTATCCAGCCATTTATCCATCCATCCATATCCAGATCTATCCAGCCATCCATCCTCCCACATCAGATCTATCCAGCCATCCATATCCAGATCTATCCAGCCATCCTTCCACCCATATCAGATCTATCCAGCAATCCATCCATTGACATCAGATCTTTTCAGCCATCCATCCATCCATCCATCCATCCATCCACCCACATCAGATCTATCCAGCCAGCCATCCACCCACATCAGATCTATTCAGCCATCCATCCACCCACATCAGATCCATCCAGCCAGCCATCCATATCCAGATCTATCCATACATGTCCATTCGTGTCAGATCCATCCAACCATTTAAATCTGAACCATCCATCCAAAAATCCCTCTATTTGTTTGTCAGATGCATCCAACTGTCAGTGGCAGATCCATCCAACCATTCGCATTAGAACCATCCATCCATTGATTCACTTTGGAACCACACATCAGACACTTACATCCACATCAGAACCATCTATTCTTTCATCCATCTATATCTGAACCATTTATCCATCCATCCATCTAAATCCGATGAATCCTCATGTTTCATCCATCTCTATTCATCCATCCTCATTATACCAATCCATCCATCGATTCATATAATGTAGAAAGGTCTCATTAAACAGGCTGGAAAAAAGCACATTACTTCTCATGGACATGCTCCACCTGGACACATCCATAGTGTGCTTTTAATATTTGAATAAGATAGGCAATTAAATTAATATACTAAATGAAACCCCCACTTTGTGTTATATAATGCAAAGTGAGATGCCTCGTGGATGAGCTAATTCTCTTTATTCATTTATCTACGTCTTTGGCTAAATTAGGCTTAACTGATGCTTCAGAAATGAACCTTTTAGATTGCCTTTTTTGTCTAATGTCTTTTTTGTTATACAACAAAGTATTCACTATTTGATTTCTGTGGCTCCTACACCAGAAGTGTAATGTAGCACGTCGTTTAAAATACATTTGCAGCCACAATATTATTGGCTAAAAATGATTTGTTCCACACTTGGGCTTTCTCCTTTTTTGCATAGAGGAATTGATAATAGACATGTATTCCCTCTCATCCACTTATGGATCGTAATGATGGAAGGAGGAAAACAGTACAAGGAAAAAAAGGCAGGAAAGGTGATAAGCTTGTTGTGTCCCCCCCATCTGCTCACCCTCCGACCAAATATGAGTTTTGTGTATGATTGCATTTGAGAGCATGTACGTGTGTTATAATCGGACATCTTTGGGGACGTGTGAGTGATGGTGAGGTTGAATGTCTTTGCTGTCTTTGTTAAGCATTTTATATGAACAGCTAATGCTATAGAGAGTAAAAGTTTAAAGTTAGGGAGCATTGTTTCTTATAATTAGAATTGAATTCCACACGTTGACAGTAGAAACGATTTCTATTCCTCAGGCGTAGTACAGGTGGAAAATGTATCTAGGTGGGATAACTATGAAAGGTAATAAATTCTTGATTGATTGAGGATACTACAATTTTGTTCTGTTTGACTAAGGCAAAAATATCGTGTGTGTGTGTGTGTGTATATTTTGATCAAGTTGCTGTGCATCACCAGCATTAGACATAGATTTTTTATAGATAAATGTTTAAGAATATCAATATCACACAGCAAAACTTATATAAAACTATCAAAATCTTGTCTTTTTGAAAATAAACAGCTCAGAACCATAACTTGCAAATTGTTCAAAAGTTAATTCCATGCGGAATCTACTAATGTCACCAAAAGGTTGTGGGTCAGTTTGGCAATAATTGCAGTTACAACAATACACACAATACCTCTAATATGCCTAATAATTCTTTCTTTCTTTCTTTCTTTCTTTTTTGTTTTTTTAAACCAAAAGCTGAGATAGTAGTCTCTGCTTCT
>JAQMYF010000017.1:19629232-19631233 GCA_030014195.1 Neosilurus mollespiculum | reverse complement strand
CTTTCCCTCTCTCTCCCTCACCCCCTCTATCTCTCGCACTCACTCTCACTCTCTCCCTCTCTCTCTCACACTCTCTCACGCTCTCTCTCTCTCTCTCTCACACACTCCCTCCCTCTCTCTCACTCTCACACCCCCCCCTCTCCCCCTCTGTCTCTCTCTCACACTCTCTCTCGCTCTCTCTCCTTTGTTTTTGTAGAAGTGTAACAGAGGTTCATAGATTAACCCTGCGTTTTATTTCTAGGCTTTTAGTCCAGCGCTAGCCAGACGTGATAATTAGCGCACAATTACCCAACTTCCTCTCGGGACTCACATTTTGTTCTCTTAATCTGACACGTTAAATAATTAAAGTTGCTCTAAAAATCGCCTGGTTTGGTTTCCTGTTTCTGCTCGCTCCTGTGGCCACGTTCCCAAGCCTTTTTCTTTGAGGTGCTGGCAGGACGAGTGTGCGGATATGTTTTCTTCCTTTCATCTTTTTTTAAAGATTGTATTATTATTATCATTATTATTTAGAAACCTCAGAGGGGGAAAATGCTTTTGAAGCACATGTGTACAGTCAGTTGCTTCGGCTCATTCAAAATCTTAAGTTTTGATGCTGGTGAGGCCATTCTTTTTTATTTTTTGTTTGGGGGATTTCTATCATGTAAACGCAAGACAGGAAAAAAAAAAAAATTTTAAGAACAGGTATTTAATTTTTTCTTTAACAACACAGCAGAACAAGAATACAAGAAGGGCTAGATAAAATCTTTCCTTTTGCACTTTCTTGTATTCTTAAGGATCCTGAACTAGAGCTTTAATTTAAAGATGTAATAATTTGAATACAGGAGTCTATCCTGAGCTGATGGTGTACATGTAGTACTTTTCATACTCTGTATGTGCTGCTGAAACAGACCCGTGACACAGACTGTCACAACGTTCGTTTTCCATCCATTCAGAAAGGAGGTTGCCCTAAAAATACTTTCATGCACCTCCCCTTTCACCTCGCCTCTGAGAAGGGGATTAAAATGACTGGACCCCAGGCAGCTTTTAATGCTGCTGCCATCAGCTCAGGATGGAGAATCCTGATCAGGATGGAGTCTGTGTGTAGAAACAAATTTCAAAAATGAAAACAAAACAAAAAACCTGTTTGGACCAGTTCTGTAACACATGTCGATAGTATCCCTTTATAATATCACACATTTTTATGCATATGCACTGTGTAAATATCTAGATTCGAAGCAGCGGCTAGGTGTCCGAGGCAACACTTCCGATGGGCAAGTACACATGCGCGGATGTACATGATGTAGTAACAATAGCTGCCATGAGAGGGCGACAAAAGGCTTGCCGCAAAAAAACCTTGATTCCGGTTTTAAAATTCACTGCAAACTCAGCAAGTTAAGACAGCGGGAATAAAAAAAGACATTTTTATTTATTTATTTTTAATTATTATAATTATTATTTTTTGAAATCATGAATATTAGCATTGGCAGATCTGCAGAAACAAGGAATAAAAAAGAATGGTCTGACCAGATTAGATAAAACGTGAACAAGGCGAGGTAAAACGGCCGCAGAGGGAGTCCGTTTCATGCATTTGTTTGTTAGTGAAAATCGCATTACATTAGTTCCATGTTTGGTACGTCTGCCAAGGAGGTTGTTTTTGTCAGTGTTTTTTTTTGGACACAAAGTTATTGTGTAAGTGTTTTGATTATTTTTGAATTGGTGACGTTTGGCTGAAGTTACACTTCAATAAATTTAGGTTGTAAAGCGGATCAAATTCTGAATCAAGTAAATTCTAATTATTATTTATTCATTCATTCATTTTCTGAACCGATTCTACTAATAACAGCTGACTCTGGTCGAGGGCAGAGTACACCCTGGACAGCTTACCAGGCCATCGCAGTATTATAATAATGATTATTATTATTATCATCGTCGTCATCATCATTATTATCATTATTATTATTATTATTATTATTATTATTATTATTATTCGTAATTTATATTATGATATAGGACATGAGATGC
>JAQMYF010000017.1:19611732-19626732 GCA_030014195.1 Neosilurus mollespiculum | reverse complement strand
TTATTATTATTTTTTTAATTTTAGAGGTATTGTCTTTTGTACAGTTTAAGGATTTAAAATTGTGACAATGCGGGAAAAAAATTGTAATATAGATTTGGGATATACATGAGAATAAGTGTTGTTATCGGATGTGTTCGGTACTTAATCTATATGCAATCAACCAACAAATTCAAGATTGTGTACACAGTGTGGTACCTAGCAAGTTAGGTGTCACCATAACAGACATGCGAAACAGGTTTACTTCTCACTCAGTATCCACAAGGCCAGTAACGTTGTGGGGATGAAACTGGACTCTCTGACGGTAGTGTCGGAAAGGCGAATGTCCAAAATAAGAACGATACTGAACAATACCTGCTACCCGATTCACAACCTGCTGATCAGTAACAGGAGCACGTTCAGTGAGAGACTGTGTGTGTGTATATATAAAATGTATGTGTGTGTGTGTGTGTGTGTGTGTGTGTGTGTGTGTATATATATATATTTTTTTTTTGTTATGTCTAGAGTGCGCCACCTGTAGGACTATATGGGAAGGGCAACATTTTGCCCGTGTGGTGATGCATGAATTACAGCACAAAAGGATTATGATGTATAACAGTCAGCTTTTTTTCCTCCATCTCTACTGTCTCTTACACGTTTCTGTCTTGTTGCTGAACTGACACTCGGTTACTACTGCAGGTTTTTGTGGGACATGAATCTGCTTTTAAACTCTTTAATTACCCTTCAGAAAATTGCAAAATGTAACGTGTGAATTGCAAACTTGACACCTCGCACCTGTCTTGCTCATGCCTCGCTCTTGTCTGTGGTGTAAATTAGGCTCAAGTGACTAACCGCTCAAGACAACTATCCGTTTTATTATTAACCTGTCCATATTTGGCCAGTTGTGATGATATTTCTGTGTTTAAGCATGTGTCGATATCAGATGTACATGCATTATTAAGGTATGTGGGTCTTTTACAGCTCGGCGAGATGAGGAAGAGCTCGAGGAGAAGACATTCATAAAGAAGAAAATCAGAGAACTGAAAGTGCTGGATCCTAAAATCGCCCAGAACCTGTGTGAGTACACATCCCTGAGGCTTTTTTTTCCTTTCACTCCACTCTTCATTCACTATACAGCCAAAAGTTTGTGGACACAAACCCATCATACTTATGTCCTTGCTGAGCATCCCCTTTTAGATTTAGTCCCTCTCCGTTTTTCTGGAAAGGCTTTCCGCTAGATATTTGGAGTGGCGATGCCTGAGTGCATTCGTGTTCATTCAGCTACAAGAGCATTACTGAGGTTGAGTACTGATGTTGGCTGAGGAGGTCTGTGAGGCTCAGTTCCTAGTGTTCAGTGGAGTTAAGATCAGGGCTCTCTGCAGCCTTGTTCAGTTCAAACCTTGTGTTGATGGTGCTTGATTTGTGTGCAGTGGCATTGCCATGGGTTATGTCTGTGATGGGCAGATGCCTACATTCTGTTAGCCATATAATGTAGATTTCATCTTTTTTTATCACTTCATCTGCATTTCCAGCCTCATTTCACACACCATCGAGCGTCCCTTGATTTAATATACTTCCCGGGCGTCTTACTTTAGCTGTTATTTCAAGAGGAAATGTGGCGCTCCTGTTGAAGGGCTAGTAAATCCCGTTCTGCTGTTCTAAGTGAAATGTAGATAGACTTATTTTATTTATTTATTTATTTTGCCATACAGCCATTGTTGTATCCTGATCCACATACCTACCGTTTCCTTAATAAGGCTCTTATTTTTCGCAACTGTGTGTACGCTACAGGTGTTATGGGGCTGTTTAAATTGCCGACCACATGCTACCATAAGCCTATAGGTTCAGGATAGTTCAGGGTCAGCTTGAATGGCTGGCACTTTTTTCATAAATTCAGTGCTCACGGTGTGCGTGTGCTTGGTATAATGAAGCACTCTGCTATCAAGTTTCTAATAGTTAATACGCTTGGGCACCCGTGACTAAAGTGCCGCTGTAGGCGTGTTACCGCTTCTCTGGGATGGATGCAGAGATATGAAGAACAAGAAAAAATTATTCTCTTTCTTTTACACTCTCTCAACCCCCCCCCGTATGTAATTATATGAAAGACCCTGAAGTTATACACCGCACCAGATGCCATTCTGTTTCACACACGCATTCCTTTATTTCCCGTTTTCTCCTTGCACCTGGTTGTCAAGGCCTTTCCTTCTGTCTCGAGACACATCCCTATCCCTTCCCCAAACTTCAGAGCCTATTCACTTGCGCTTCCACGAGTCTTTATTACATAGAGGAAGTGACCTGGATCCTATAATGTGTGCTATAATTGAGCCAGTCTGAACACCTCGAGTCAAATCACACTCTTTAAAATCTCTCACTCAAGCTCTATTGTCATAAAGTGCTAAGCACTCACCTCCTAGCTATTCTGCCTGCTTGAATATAGCATGTGGCAGAGAGCAGGCTGAGCTACTCATCAGATCCTACAAATAGATCAGGCCCGAAGTAGTTCGTACAGTCGCGCGCAAAGGGGAGATAAAGAGTGCGTTGGAATTTCTTTCATGCTTTCGTTATAAAAAGTGATAGATGTGCAGGAAAGCTCATTGTTCTTCTCGAACTTGTGAAGAGAGGTTGAATCTGCATTGATGGCGCTTTGTTATGCGGACAATGTCTTGGAGCTGATGTGCAGAACAGCACCAGGTCCTCAGGCGTAAACATACCATCGCTATTTTAATCTTTAAGCTTTACACACACTGCCAAGTTCATAGATTTAGCGTTACACACACACACAAACACTCACACAGACTGAAGTCATTGAAGATCCAAAATGCAAATTATAAATTTGAATTTTCCTTTTTTTTTTTTTTTTTCATATGAATGCAAAGCTCTTTTAAGTAAAATAAAATAAATGACTAAATAGTAAGTGAAGGCACAGGGGGAGGCAGAAGCACCTCATGCTGTGTGTAACACACATGTACCGTTAATCTGTATCAAAATATAAAAGGCTATAATGGTTTTAATCCTAGCTCTGTTTCAAACATCAGTATTTTTTTATCTTGCCTCTCTAACTTTAGGCCATTTTTTTTAAAAAAAATAAATAAATAAAAAATAGATAATTAATTTGTTATGGCAGTCACAAGAATTCAGTGTCACAAGCATCATGAACCAGTTCACTAGACAAGCATTTAATCATAATCCTGAATAAGACTCAAAACCTTCGGTGATCTGAATTGGACGTCTAGCTCACGCTGATGTGTTTTCCACCGTGTTGCTCATGTTGCATCTTTTGCACTGGAGGAATTTATTATATTCCGTTTTTTGTTGTCTTTTTTCTGACTATCTTCATTAGCAAGGCTACGAAAACCATGAACAAATCTTGGTGTTGTCCCCAAACTGTTGAGTTGTAAGAAATGGTTTCCTCATACACCTGCCAGTCAGGCCTCTGTGTGTGGGGTGGGGGTGTTGGAATTCAATTATGAACCTCACGGTATAGAATGGATGCATTTACCTTGTAGTGTTCTCTCTACTGCCGATAGCTATATTTCCATTACCAGCTTAAGGAACAATTTATTATTAGGAATTCAAAAATGAGAAATGAAAAAAAAAAATGCACAATATATATATTTTTTAACATTTTTGCACGATTTGTTTAGACGATTTAATAATGCAGTATTGAAATGGAAGTGCCTTTTTCATCATTTATGTCACATGATATGACATCAGCAAATGAAAATGCTAGCTTTCTGAAAGAAAGAAAAAACTGTAAGGGCTACTGCGACTGGAGAGACTTCAGTAAGAGGAGAGATCTGAGCGTTTGTGCAAAGCTACAGTGGGAATCGCGCTGTATGGTATATGTGCACATGGCATATGTGGTTGGATTCCAGGTTCCATTCCTCTGCTGGTATAATACATTTCTCTCTTCTCGGAAAGCCACTAGTTTTGGAATGTGGCTGTGGGAATTTGTGATCATTCATCCACAAGAGCATTATTAAAGGGTACATGTGGTAAATTTGTATTACTAGCTCTTTAAAACGATCACGTATGACATCAACGGTTCCGTCAGGCAATGTCTTTACCCCTTGTCAAGTACGAGCGAGCTCTGCCACACTATTACTCCTCCAACAACCCACTACTACTACTACCACTATATCTGCATAGCAACATGTTGCCTTCTTCAGGGCTGTCCCGACCCTGGTGACGTGATCACATTGTTTTGTCCTATTGGCTGGGCTGCAGCTGACTGGTCACTGACCCCGTGCAGCAGGCACACTTTATCAGCCAGGTGCAAAGCTGCACCAACAACAAGCACAAATAACATGGAAAGCAACATAGCATCCGCATGGGCCGTACTCTGAAAACTACATTTTCGGACGCAATTTAGTAGTCTGCAAAGACCGCTTTAAGTCGACCTGCTATTGGCGTGACCTACAGACAGAACTACTTGGCACAAAGCCTAAGCTTTTACGTCTAAAACCGGATACTGATCCTACGGAATTCCTTCATAAAAAGTCAAAGGATGACAACGGACGGGAGCAGCGCCTGAGGGACTCTCATGCCAGAACAGTTTTGAGTCTCTTAGTTCTAGTAAAGGAAATTGTAACCCAACAGCAGATGAAGACATTCAATCGTGTGATTTTAACTTTGTGGCACCAACTTTGGGAAGAAGCTTCATATGGGTCTGATGGTCAAGTGTCCATAAACTTTTGTTCATGTGGTGTATATTAAATCATGGCTAATCAGACCAGTGTATTCACAGTCTGTTTAAAGACAAATAAACTATCTGCACTGGTGGCATAGTTCTCTAATAAATAAAGAAATAACGGTGAATGGTACGACTTTGTATATTTTTGTCCTCTCTCTCTCTCTCTCTCTCTCTCTCTCTCTCTCTCTCTCTCTCTCTCTTAGCCATTTTCCTTGGTTCCTTCCGTCTGCCTTATGAGGAGATAAGGAAGATGATTGTGGAGGTAGATGAGGAGCAGCTAACTGAACCCATGATCCAGGTAATATCCTTTTACCGCCACTATTCATTAGTTACAGTTGATTATTAGAGGTGCCATGGTTATAATCTACCCGCGGGCGGTCTCATACAGTTTATCACCCTGGGTTCATGTCCACGCATTAGAATGCTCATAGTGTTTTTCCACTGACTTTGTGATGATGCCTTACTTTGACTCTGTTCCACCTGCTGGGGTCGGTGATGTTTCAGCTTAGGGTTAATTATTTGCCTGCATGGTGAATATCACACCTGTATTCTGGCCTAAAAAGGGCAAGCGTGGTTAAACAAATGGCAGCAAGTGAGGCAGTAATCGTAAAAAAGATTATTGATTGGAATTGACCGTAAATTATTGATTATTATGTCATATTGTATCACATCAGTTCCAGTGAAAGCTTCAAATATTGAATCATTGCCTTAAGAATAGACATCTTATTGTTTTGATTGGAGGTTTGTGCTGCTAGGTGAATGCGTGCACAGCAGCGAGTTCAACAGAATCACCGACTAAAAGCAAAAAAAAAAAAAAATTTAAAAAATTGTGTAATGGTTATTATTTGTGTTAAATAAATAGAAAATTATATTATAGTCAGCTTGTGCTGTCTAGTTGGCTGGTATTCAGAAACATTTGCCCTGATTACCCATCATGCCTTTCTGACATTGCCCAGTGTTTCCCTTGTTAGCTTTGTCTTGTTAGTGCCGTAGCATCTGGAAGAGACTTGGACCCCATGTTTCTGGGAATGTTTTCATTGCGCTTCACATTGTTGTGGTTTTCGCATTTTGCTCTCTGAAGCCTAGGTTCTGTAATTACCAAACAGTCAGCAATGCTCCTGTGACTTACAGAGGAACATGTGTGTCTGAAGCTACACTGAGGACATAAATGTCTTCATCTTGCTTCACGCTTGCTCATTTGTCCTGCTTCCAGCACATCAACCTCAAGGACAGACTGTTCCCTTCCTGCCTACTACTGAATGCTATTTACTTCACCTGTCAGTGATCATAATGTTTTAATGCTGTGGCTGATCAGGGTTTATTCATATCCAAAACATGTGCGGTGTCCCTGTTATGCAGTGGTAAGTAACTACCAAAGGGGTGGCCCAAGAAAGGACAACCAGTGAACTTGCAAGAGTGTCATGAGTGCCCAAGACACATCGATGTGTGTGGGGAACGAAAGCTAATGTGTCTGGTCTGAGTTAGCGCTGGGAAAAAAAAATTGAGAACACTTCAAGTTTATCTTAAATTAGCATCTATATGTATGGCAGTTCCAGTGCAAGCATGCTCCGTTTTACTTAATGAGGCACTGATCAGCAGATTACCTGAGTCAATTCTTATTTAACGAGGAAAAATACAAAAATCAGTGCTGTAGTCATCACTATTCCTCTTGCAACAGGACCAGATTGGATGGCAAACACAGTTCTACTAGTACCTTAATCTTAATTGGAATGCCAAAATATCTATTATGTTAAAGTTTTGAGTGGAACAAAAAAGTGGTTCAGTGCTGGTTTTACTGGCAGAGGCGTACAACGAGGGTTCTTCGATTCTACAAATTTCAAAGACGGCAGTTCATAAAAACAAGGTCAAGTAGCAGTCATTGGATACAACAAAGCTACAGAGTGGCAGAGGGTGGAAAAGACTCCACTGACCGAGATGATTGTCAGCTCCTTCCCATGTCACTCAACAAACATAGGATGATATCAAGTGACGCACATAAAGAATAGCGCAGGGTTTAAACTGCTTTCTCTGAGAAGGGATGAAGTTATGGCAAGCTAGAAAATATCTTGCCGAGAAAGTTTGATAAAGATCATAAGAATCTGACTGTAGATGACTGGAATATGGTCGTCATCACCTGGCCGTCTCATATTCAGAGAAAACATGGAGAAGCCTACAATCCACAGTATTGAATGATGATTCCGTGTTGCATCCGCAAGGCTGGGATGGTGAAAAGTTTTGTTTGTGAAGAATGCATGAATCCATCCATGTAAAAGGTTATCCTGGAAGAAAACTTGATTTTCTGTCCTGTGAAAATGTTTCCTAACTTTGAGGATTGGGTTTTCCAGTAAGACAATGTGCCATGCCACGCAGCCAGATCAATCACAAGTTCAAGACCCTGTCACAGCCAGCATGATCTCTAGACTTGGACTTCATAGAAAAGCCCTGGAATGTGATCGAGAGGAAGATGGAGGGTTACAAGCCATCAAACAAGGCAGAGCTGCTTGAATTTATGCCCCAGGAGTGGCACCCAAGAGCAACGTGCAAGACTGGAGGAGAGCATGCCAAGACACATGAATGCTGAGATCAAAATTTCAGGGTTATTCCACCAAATATTAATCTCTTAACTCATACAAACATTAGTATTGTATTATTTTAAACACATTTTTATGAACAGTCATTTTTATGCATTGTTCAAGTTCTGAAAAAAAATTCTTTCTTTTTTTCTTTTTCTTTTTTCTTTTCTTTTTTCTACTAGCCATTTCTGCAATTAAAAGGAATTGTGTGTGTGTATTTATATATATATATATACCATGTTGTACTTTTCCATTATATTTCACCAAATACAGGCTACTGTGAAAAACATGATAACTTTTTTCGAAATACCGTTTGCTCAGTTCACAGACCAGACTTGTAAGACTGATATGTACGAATTTCAAAAGAAGCCTTGAGACCTTTGTTAAATCTAACATAGACACGACAGAGGTCTATAGAAATTCTTTTAGAAACTGTCGAAAAGCAAAGAAGCACACGTATGTGTAATATTATTTGAAATAAAATAAGTCGAAGATAAAAATGAAGACTGTTGACAGTCAGACCTGCGTTTACACTGGTACGCATCCTTCTCCATTTAACAAACGCATTCATGCTATTCATTTGACTGATTTGATGTTCTCAAGGCTCGTGCTATGTAAACAGTTTGCGAATGAGTTGTAATGCTTTCGCTTCCCTGTTGTTTTAATTTGAATAGCCGGCTCAGAAAATATTAGAAGTCGTAAACACGAACCTAAGAGTCTCATGGTGTGACTTCAACAAATTAAACAAACAGCCCACTGTTAAGGCCTGCGTCAGTGGTCTGGTTGTTAAATGTGAATTTATATTACAGGCATCAACACTAGCAGCCAGGAGATATGGATTTCCTTTGCATTAAATGACAGATTATTGTGAGGATATTGATATATGGCATTCAGTGGTGATCCCCCCCCCCCTCCGCGTGGTAAATGAGACTGGACTGTGTAATGATAAACCATTTATATGCACTTTAATGAACTTATTGGAGGGCAAATGAAGGGGAATGAGAGGAATTACTTTAGCAAATACACATAAATTGAGAGGAGCACAGGCTGCATTTGTAATGTGGGGGTAAAAGACAAGTTTGAAGAAAAGATTCTTTTAATAGAGGTTGGTGTTTGGTGCCTGGTTTCTGGGATTGGAGCTTTGGGCACAGTGTGTGGTGCCGAGTACATCAGTAAATAAAGATTTGGTCATATTATCTGGCTGATATTACCTCTGTTTTCTTTCCATGTCCCTGTGGTTCTGCATTAGAATCTGGTGAAGCACCTTCCTGAGCAGGAACATCTGAATGCATTGGCCAAATATAAGCACGAGTATGACAGACTGTCTGAACCCGAACAGTTTGGGGTTGTGGTAAGTACACATACATCTGGGATTTCAGCACGTAATGTTGTGTGTGTGTTTGTGTGTGTGTGTGTGTGTGTGTGTGTGTGTGTGTGTGTGTGTGCTACTGTGCATGTAACCCATACTGTATATTTTATGTGCAGCTATTGTATATGTAGGTTGTGCATGTTTTCCTGATCACGATTTTTTATTTTTTTTTCTGGATATTTCCCATCCAATTTTCTTCCAGATTTAGTCACAGTCATGAAGTACTTGATAACCTATAATATGATCGCTACCAATCAGGGAGGGCAAAGGCAAGCATGTGCTTCTGCCGACTGCATTATTTTGGACCGCTGCACATGTATATTCAGGAGCAGAGTAACACGCTCGGAGAAAAGCTTTATCCATGACCTTGTATGCATGACCTCATGATGCCCATGATTGCATAGTGTCATATGTGAGTGACGGGAAAGAGATTGTATATCACACACACACACACACACACACACACACACACACACCCCATTCTGTGAGATCTCGGCGAGTTAGTACTCGTGGTCTCCTGGCTCTGAATGGATGCATGACCCAGTTAAGGATCAATCCTGCAAACTCAACTTTATTGTCATTCAGATACATACAGGGCATAGTGGAACCAAATGTCATTTTGTGCGAGCGCCAGGTACATGTACACACACAGATTAACAGGACGATAGACTGTAACAATAACAGTAACTTAAGAGTAAATTATCCAGAACTCTTGCGGAAGTAGAAAACCATAATAACTTTACTATCTGTATAATCAGAAACTGTGGCAGTTATAATCTCTACGTTTATACAGTAGAATGATACTTAGTAAAGAGGAAAACTAAAGAAGAAAATGATTCCTTTAATCATTATCTGGTGTTCATTGTTCTTAAAGTGTTTGGATATTTTTTGTAGGCTATTTTCATGTTTTTATATTTTCTTTCAGTCTCATTAAAATCGCTGAAATATTTCTGTGAACTCTCTAATAAATATAAATGGTTCTTACATAGCCAAATTTGGACAAGTATAAATTTAAGTGTAACACCCATATTAACGGACTTTAAATATTCTTCTCAGAGAGAACATTAGAGCAGATCGATCCAGATTCACATGTTGGTTGTCACAGCTCTTGTTCTTGGGGGAAAAAGACTGCTCTTTTGGCATATTTTGGTGTGATAACACTGTTTTTGATTTGCAGCGCTCCCACATGAAATGCATGTGCACTTCTAAAAATAAATTTCTCTTCTGAATCCTAAACCTAACCTTAATCTCACAAGAAGTTTTAGCATGTCTATACATACATACGCTCGCAGATGCCTATGATGAGCCAGTGTCACCCGACAGTGAAAGAGAAGAAAGCACATGTCGTCTTTCCCTCAGCTTTCCAATCAGCTCTCGTGGGCTCTTGGCCATGGATGGCTGAGGTATTTTAGTCTCTTTTCCCTGTGTGGTCATGTCAACATTTTTTAATGTGTCATAACCTAAACAAAGCTGTTGCATTTCTACAGAAGGGCAGAGAGGTTTAATGAATGGTAATGAGTCTCGTGTCTGTAGACGGGTAATAAGTGACTGTATGTTGATGCCACCTGTCAAGATTTTAACACGTATTTTAAAATGAGTTCATTACGACATGACTTGTATGCTAATGAAATTGAGATAAGTCACATATATGATGGCATGGTAAATTGTTGTCCATAGTAAATATCACCTGTATCGAGTCCTGAGCGTAAGGCTTCATCTTCTCGTTAAACTCTTGTGTTATGAAGTGACATCTTTGCACGTCGCTGTAAAAGCCTGGGGGACTGTGACTTAATAATGGTTATTGCGCCTTGCATGTTCCACTTAACTCCTGCCCCAATCGCATGCCCCCAAACCCCAAAACATATGTAGATGCTCAGCCATGTTTATTCTTGCGCTCAGTGCTTTAGTCTTTAAATGCCACTTAATCCATATACAGGCAAATAGTCAATCACATCTGCTCCACTGCCCACCGCATGCATCAGTAGCTCAGAGCATTGGCCTTTATGCACTGCTAATCTCTCTCTCTCTCTCTCTCTCTTTCTCTGTGTGTGTGTGTGTGTGTGTGTGTGTGCGAGTGAGAGAGAGAGAGAGAGAGATAGGAAAACACCAGCCTCACCCAAGCAGTGCAGTGTGTGTGTAAGAAATCTGCAAGTTTTAACATTAATGAAGATTTTCCTGCAGCTTTTACAGAAAAACAGAGCTGACATTAATCAAGAGTTTGATAAATAATCAAAGAGACATATCACAAACGTATCATAACAACCACCAAAGTAACGAATACACAGTCACAGAGAAAGAAGAAAGAAAAGGAAAAAAAATATATATAAAAAAATAGAGTAAAATAATTGTGACCATTCAAGTAAGAAAACAATGATGTGAGTTAAAAAACTGTGATCATTCGGGCACTCGTGTGGCGCATCGACAAGGTATGCGACTGCCAACCTGGAGATCAGCAGTACGATTCCAGGTTGATGCCGTAGCCATCAGCGGCCAGGAGTCCATGGGAGCTAATTGGCCCAGCTCTTACGGGAGGGAGGAATGACATACGCTCACTTCCCTGTCACTCACAGCGATCACCAGGCAATCTGTGAGTGTCTGTGAGCTTATTCGAACGAGGGGGTGGATAGCGTTTTATCTCAGATTGTGTTAGGTCGCCTCCAAATATGCATGCACATCAATTCGTAAAGAAGCGGGTGGCAGCATTACATGTCACGGAGGGGGCATGTGCATGCTTACGCCCCTTCCTGGTTGGTGGTGGTTGTGTGATAGGGAAGGCAATACTTGATGGAAGGGAAATGAATATGACTAAATTGGGGGTAAAAATAATAATAATAAAAACAATGGAACTGTAATTATTTTATAAAGATAACAGTGATAAATCGAATAAAAGAACAGTGATGGAAAGGAAACAATGGCTTGAGTAAGAAAATAGTGATGATTTGAGTTCAAGAACTGCGATGATCCGAGGAAGAGAACTGTGATGACCCGAGGAAGAGAACTGTGATGACCCGAGGAAGAGAACTGTGAAGACCAGAGGAAGAGAACTGTGAAGATCCGAGAAAGAGAACTGTGATGATCTGATGAAGAGAACTGTGATGATCCGAGAAAGAGAACTGTGATGATCCGAGGAAGAGAACTGTGATGACCCGAGGAAGAGAACTGTGATGACCCGAGGAAGAGAACTGTGATGACCCGAGGAAGAGAACTGTGAAGATCCGAGAAAGAGAACTGTGATGATCTGATGAAGAGAACTGTGATGATCCGAGGAAGAGAACTGTGATGTCTCAAGGAAGAGAACTGTGATGATCTGAGGAAGAGAACTGTGATGACCCGAGATTGTGAAAGGAAACAATGGCTTGAGTAAGAAAATAGTGATGATTTGAGTTCAAGAACTGCGATGATCCGAGGAAGAGAACTGTGGTGATCCGAGGAAGAGAACTGTGATGATCCGAGGAAGAGAACTGTGATGATCCGAGGAAGAGAACTGTGGTGATCCGAGGAGGAGAACTGTGAAGACCCGGGGAAAAGAACTGTGAAGACCCGGGGAAGAGAACTGTGGTGACCCGGGGAAGAGAACTGTGATGACCCGGGGAAGAGAACTGTGATGACCCCGGGAAGAGAACTGTGGTGATCCAAGGAGGAGAACTGTGAAGACCCGAGGAAGAGAACTGTGAAGACCCGGGGAAGAGAACTGTGATGACACGGGGAAGAGAACTGTGGTGATCCAAGGAGGAGAACTGTGAAGACCCGGGGAAGAGAACTGTGAAGACCCGGGAAAGAGAACTGTGAAGACCCGGGGAAGAGAACTGTGATGACCCGGGGAGGAGAACTGTGATGACCCGGGGAGGAGAACTGTGATGACCCCGGGAAGAGAGTTCCTGTTAGGTTGCAGGAAGAGTGGCGCCTATCTCACCTGACAATGGGCGAATGCTGGGTACACACTGAACAGCTTGCCAGACCCCTGCAGGGCAATAAAACCACAGCTATTCACACTCTCACTTGAGGCAATTTGGAACAGCCAATTAGCTTAATGTGCAAGTCTTTGGACTGTAGGAGGAAAGTTGTAGTCCACACAAACGCCCGAGCCTGAGATTGAAACCTGGGACCGTCTTGCTGTGAGACGGACGTGCTGACCACTACGGCACCGTGCCGCCCCAAAACATCTTTCACTTGTGTTTATTTAGTGGTTAGTTAGTTTATTTGTTTAGCCATCACAGTGCACCCTGTGTGTATTTGTGTGCCCTTACATGTGTGTGCAGGGGTGGAAATTAACACCAGTCCGCTGGCCCGTGGCAAGTCAAAAATCTGAAGGCCAGTGTAATACTAGCTAGCAAGTCATCCTACTGGCGACCTGGCAAATCCAATAGGGAAAGAAGATATAGTGTTCCTGACCAGTAAATATAAAGGAGGACTCGTAATTTCATAGTTTCACTAGTCCTGTTGTCCAGTAGCTTAGTTTTGCTAAATTAAAATCCAGGTTTAGGTATTGTGCAGTCACAAATTCAAACTGACTAAATAAAAATATCTATATTTAAGATCAGGATCTGATGCACCAAACTCTCGTGCTGCCTTAGCAACCAGTAAATAGGTTTGCTTTCATGAGGTGTGTGCTCACAAGTGAATGAGTGAATTTTGAGGTTAACAAAAGGGTAAAAAAAGATGAAAGCCAATTAACACCTGAATATCAAGATGTTTATGCACTGTGAGAGAACGTTGTCTTTCTATTTCAGTCAGATGTGATTTCTGTTATATTGGGCATGAATATAACTGGTGGATGAGAGCTAACTTCTCTCCCTCTCATATCATACACCAGCTAGCTAACTAACATAGCTACGAGGCGTCACTACTATTCATTAAATATGTTTTGCATGCATTGAAGCACGCAAGGGTGATTGATTATCATTATAAATGAATATGTCCTCAATGAAGCGTAGCTGCAATAACATCCGTGCAGTCTTTCTCAAATGGCAGCGATTATGCAGTGTGACGTCACACGAAACGCAAGCGCTCTCAGGGACGCCTGGATCCTCCATGCCTATCTGTGCAGTACTTGAAACTTGGAGATTTGGTACTTAATCAGGCTCACCCGCAAGTCCCTAGTCAGTCGACCCGCGGTAACCCCAGGACCCTCTGGAAAGATCATGTCTCACAGATGGCTTGAGAAAATCCCAGAATCCCCTAGGAGGTGCTGGAATCTGTGGCCGGGGAGAGAAATATCTTGGCTGACCTTCTGAGCTTGTTAGCACTGCAGGCTTCAGCAGGAAAAGCAGAAGAATTGTTCCAAGGATTCGAAGAAATTGTTGGCCTTACACATAGTTTCATCATGTTACACAGCTAACACACTACTCTAGTCTACACACATTTAATAAATACTAGGTATGCAGTTTAATGATTAATGGTTGAAACCTCGTTTTTGGGGGAAAAATAAAATAAAATAAATGAGAAAGACTTTAACTCCAACAGCAATTTTCATCAGAACTTTATCTCTATCAGATCTTTTTTCCCCTCTCTTTCTTCTTCTTCTACTTCATCTTCACAGAGTCACCCTTATGAGAAATTCCATATGTCAGCTCTTGTACGGGGCACTGCTACTTTTTTCCGGTCAATCCCGGTCAAATATTTATGCGTGTAAGAGCTTTGAATCTTAGTCTGTTTCATCGCAGATTAGATAGCATATGACATGAACACGGGATGCTTTTGGTGTGTTTACTCGCATGATTTAGACATTTTCACCCACCAGTTTCCTTTTATTTTATCCGCCTTCCTTTAAATCCCTTGCAGCTTTTATTTTGCACTCATAAAGCAGTGCTTTGTACTGATGTCTTGATTTGCAGGCGTTCATGGTATGCATGTAAAGTTTGTCTTTAACTTCCTAACCAGGACGAGCAGGTCCGCAAGGCTGATTTGTTTTGCTCTTTATTAAGACTAGTTTGAAATGTTTGTCGTTCTCATTGCATCTCGCGTGTGAAAACTGGCATCACAGACTCCGTTTGTCTTGTCCGATTCATCCATCTGCCTAGAAAAGCATGAGATTTTAATAACAAGAGTATTGCTGTTTGTATCGGCTTGGATTCTATTTTATTGTAGTATATTTAATTTGTGTGATTTGTTTACTTGTTGTCTGCCTCAATATCTGTATTTTTTCTTAGTGCTGGTTGAATGTTTGGTATTCAGTAAAGACAGTAATTTGTACGTGTGCAAAATGACTCTAGACATATTAATCATTCTTCTTTATTGAGTTACTAATCTATGCACTAATATGCCATCGCCAATCTGTTTTCTTTGTGATCAATTACACCTCAATCCATTACTATCTCTCTCTCTCTCTCTCTCACACACACACACACACACACACACACACACACACACACACACACACACACACACAC
>JAQMYF010000017.1:19582420-19607044 GCA_030014195.1 Neosilurus mollespiculum | reverse complement strand
CTAAGATTTGAATGAATTTGCTTGAAAGTCTTTTTCAGTGTTGTAGGTTTCTATTGGAATTCTAATGAAAATAAATATTTTGTAGTTAATTTTTTTTAATCTCCCAAATAAAGTGCTATCGTGCTAACAATTTGTTAATATACTTTTATCACACACACACACACACACACACACACACACACACACACACATAGTGTAGACATAGACATAGTCATCATAATTAAGATTTAAAATATCTTGTGTTTTCAATCTGGCTGCAATTTCAGGGCGTGATATCAAATTAACTCGTCAAAGACTGAAGGAGGCTGTCAGGGATGATTTTATCAAAGATTTTCTTTCCTTCTCCCTCTCTCTCCCTCTTTCTCTCTTATTTTCCCCTTTTCTCTCTCTGTCTCTCCCCCTTTTTTCACTCAAAAACTCTCTCTCTTTTTTTCTCTCTCTCTGTTTCTCTCTTACTTTCTTTCTCTTTCTGTCTCACACTCTGTCTTTCTATCTCTGTCTGTCTATCTCTCTTTTTCTCTTTCTCATGATTTTCTCTCTCTGTCTTATTTTCTCTCTCTCTCTCTCTCTCTCTCTCTCTCATGCTAGATTTTGACTGGAGTTTTTTGTGAAATAGGAGCAGTATCAGAATAAAAATTGACAGTTTCTATTTGCTCATCCTGCCATAAATGCATGTTCGGGTAATATAGCTTTATTGAATTGTTTAAAAACTACCTCAAGCATGTGTACTTTTCAAATTCAAGTTTTTTTATTTATATTTTGGTTCACATGCTTAAGTTGTGCTTTAATCAGATCAGTGGAAACACAGCTTCTCTCTCTCTCTCTCTCTCTCTCTCTCTCTCTCTCTCTCTCTCTCTCTGTCACCATATCAGTATCTTGCTTTCTCGTAATCCATGTTATTCCATTGTTGGAATAGTTCTTCTGTGCTGAATTGGGGAGTATATCATTAGGGATTTGAGTGCATTTATTCTTTTGTGCATGTATACTATTTATTTTGAAGTGCACCTCTGGTTGCACCCGTCATATCTTATTAAGAAGACTCTAAAGAGAATCATATGTAATTATATCATATGCTAATCGTACCTTTTGTTTTATTGTTATTCCTTACTTTGGTATTCAGGACCCAGACCCAACTACAGCCTTAAGCACTATTCCGACTTCAGTGTCTCAGTTACACAGGATTCTGACCTTGAAGGCAGTTTAACCATAGATTGGCAACCATAGAGGCGTGGAATACATGTAGTGAATTTGTAATAATCTGGGAATGAACATGCGCTGACCCAGCTCTGGGTATATGTAACGTTCTCCATGTGTTTACTAATTTCACCTTTAAGCTTAACTTGCAAATGATGCTGTTGTGACATGATGAAGCTGATCTCTGTTTAGGATGGAGGTATATAGGTTTAGGGATACTTTCAGCATGTTATTTCTGTTTTTCTGTCCGTCAGTTGAAAGACACCAAGTCGGCTGATCAGGAGTCCACGCTGCTTCACTTCTTAGCGGAGGTGTGTGAGGGGAAATTGCCTGACGTTCTCAAATTTGTTGACGACTTGCAACATGTGGACAGAGCCAGTCGAGGTACATACACACACACACACACACACACGAAATGTGACTCACACAATGTCAACAGAATACAAAAAAAGCCTTCCTTAAACTTGAGGGAAAAAAACTGTGTTGATATAACAGAATTGCCGTTTTTATAAAAATCAAGACTTGCCTTCCCTAAACCCCAACACACACACACACACACACACACACACACACACACATTTTTTAACTAATGTTTTTTTCTGCTGCAGGTGGAGTTCGTGTCTGGTCTAAGTGTGAGCTTACACTTTAAGCATATTTACAGCAGAATATACAGTATCTCAACCCAAAATTACCTATCACTTTAAATAAATCAAATACAAGCAGTGTCTGTAAACAATGCACACTTTATTTTTATATTAATGCTTAGCATTTGATTTTATTGTGAAGAAAACACCTTAAAATACCCTTAAATGAATACACAGAATGAAGACTGACAGTTATGTGGGCTTTTGTGTACTGTAGTGCCTACACTGATCAAACATTATTAACTACAAAAATAAAAAGTGAATTTCTCTACTTGCATTTGTGTGCTAGGTAAATATATTCGATCGGTATAAAAGGCGATGAAATTACTTCTTGACGTGACACTGTGTTCTGTTTTAAAGAGTAGCGGTATTGGTGATTCTTACAGCGTAATGTATGCGTAATGTAATACGTTTAAGTGATACAGAGCTAATTTTAGTATGAATGACCACAAAAAGCTCTATACTGGATAATTTTATCCCGTGGATTACTAGCGGGGTTTGAACCATTTTTTCCCGGAAGTGATGTGAACTCGTTGGGCCGGGTTGTCAAGCGCAAGTAAACAAGCAGCGAGTGACATTTTAGGTGGTAAAACTGCCCACATTCTCACCTTTCACTGGTTCCTTTTGGCGAGGCGCTGCTCATGTCTGTTCTCATCCTTTGACTTTTTATGAAGGAATTCCGTAGGAGCAGCGTCCGTGTTTAGACGTAAAAGCTTTGGCTTCATGCCAAGTATTTCTGCCTGACAGTCATGACGATAGCAGGTGGGCTTGAAGCGGTTTTCTCAGACTACCGAATTGCGTCCGAAAGGAAACATTTTCAGAGTACGGCCAGTGCTGGTGCTATGTTAAGTTTTTTGATTTCTGCACTTGATGTTTGTGCAGCCGTATGCACAAAGCACTCCGCCGTTTTCCTGGTGATACAGCGCAGCACTGGCCAGTAATGTGTTATCTTAGGCTGGTGTCCCAGCCAATAGGACAAATCAATGAATTCACGTCACTGCCAGGACTGGAACAGCCAATGAAGAAGGCAGCATGTTGCTGCGCATGACTAGTAGTAATAGTAGTGTGGTAGCTCTCGCTCGTACTTATCAAGGGGCAAGCAGTGACGTTGCTGATGGAACCGCTAATGTCATATGTGATTATTTTAAAGAGCTAGTATTACAAATTCACCAGAGGTACCGTTTAAGCAAAGCATTTCACACATTGACCTACAAGGTTTAGGGGCTAATAATACTAGTGCTGGCATTCAGAAGCAACCTGCACAGCCAAGCATGTAAAATAGTTGGATAAGGAAAGCACCTTGAACATGATGTGCCATTCCAAGAATGCTAGACAATACATTTGTTGTATTTACTCATTCCTCTCTAATGGTTAGACACAACCTAATTCTACAACATTCAATTTGCTTTTAGAACTAAAACATGGACCTATAAGAAACATAAAACCCAAAGTAATATTAATATCAGAGCAATAGCAAATGAAAGCTCAGATTTAAGCTAGGAACTACCAGCATCCAAAACTAAAACTGTCAATATGAACAAATAAAACAATAATTAAAACTTAATAAAAAAAATGCATGACTGTAATAACAGCTTTACCATCAGATACAGTAGCATCTCATCCAAGGTTCATTTCTGCCTCATGCCAGGATGGGCTTCAGATCCTCCACCACTACAACCAGGCTAAACGTTCAGAATGTACAGTCTAATTTAAACAGCAAGCGGAAGCGAGGCAAAAGTCTTAAGTGAACAATGACAATTTGCACTGCCTCTATCTCCAAAGCGTGATTTTCAAGATCTGAGAATGCAACAGCAGGCTTTAGCTTTACATAAACTTCTTTAGAGACAGTGGAGTGTTGTTTCAGCTGTAGTGTAGCACACACGTACATTAACAAGTTTCTTTAAAAGTCACACCATTACGTCTATGATCTTTATGTAATCTGTGCTGAGTGAGAAAGTAACGTGTTTAGTTTGTCTGTTATGTTTAGAACTGTGTCTATTCATTCCATTGCATTACACATGGGTAAAGCCTAACTCACAACCCGCCATACATGCTACTACAGGCAGCCTATGCGGAAAACCCTGCTTGAGACTTGCACGTCATAGAATTTCGCCGACTATCTAGTAGGAGCTTTACGATAACAGTAAGACTCACAGGTGACGCACTGTCATTGTACCGCTGACGTGCCTTAAAAGTAGTATATAAGTACTCCACATGCTACTTGCTAGTGTAGCCCACAACACAGAAGTACTTCTCACTTTCGAACCCATGTGTGGCGTGCACGCAGCACGCGTGACCCAGACAAGTACTCCACACTTGCTATTTGTGCGGCCCGCAAGACAGAAGTACATCTCACGTTTTACTCCTCCAGTATGCGACCCGCCCACGACAAGGTACTGGACACTTCTGAAAAATGACACGATTTTTTCCCATTTGCGCGCGCACACACACACACACACACACACACACACACACACACACACACACACACACACACAACGGAAATGTAATACCCCCTGTTTACGTAAAACAACCAATAATGTGTGTGTGTATAGATATAGATATTCTGGTCTGTGATATCAAATGCAGACAATAATGTTTAAATATCACAATGCATCAAAGAGATACAGTCTAATGAATCATTTATTCAGTTCTGTTTTCTGAAATCTGCAGTATTGCAGGTATATGAATCTTATGCGGGTAGGATTTTAATAAGCCTGTAGGTAAACTGTTTTTTTCCCCATTTTCTCCCCGTTTGATCATTTGCTAGTCCTGACTCATTACCATTACCCATCTCTTTACTATCACACGACAGCTGCTATTTCTGCGTCACAAGGAAGCTGAACTCACTCGGAGGAAAGAACCAACTATCACAAGTTCCTCAAGCAGAAGCTCTTGTAAACCCAGAATACGTTTGGTGGTACTCTTTTTGACAGAAGAGAGGGAATAATACTATCACTCACATCAGAAAGTCTTGCCAAGTTTGTTTTCATGACTGAGTTGCTGCTGATGGCTTTGGGATCTCTTTCTCCATTTCTCCTGTGTTCAATTCCATTGTGCCGAGCGCTATTCAGTGTGCGGTGTGATACCACTTCAGTAATCAAAGTCTTTTCCTGCTCTGAAGAGCATATCGACCATACTTTTATACCACAGCTCTTTTAAAAAGCCACAGGTTAAGCTGTCTGACGTATTCTGAGAAATGTTTATCTCGGTTTGTTTGACTCTATGTTTTGGGAGAAGCTGATGGTCCTGACGCCGGCGTCATCATTTCCTCATTATGATACAGTGTCCTGAGAAATGAGACACATCTCTGTCATTTCTAATGTGTTTGTGTTCAGTGTGATCTGCGGAGATTTTCAAACCGAGAGAATCTGTGTGAGCAGGTTGGCTTGCGCAGCTGGTTTGCTGCTGTTTTTCTTTTTCTTTCTTTTTTTTTTTCCTCAAGCGCCAGCTGACGTGCCATCACTGCTGATCCTCCATGGCTTCAGAGCTACGCAGCGAGCCAGAATACACAGAGTTCATCATCCTTTCATTCCAGAACATGCTGTCTGCTGACTGGAACCCCAGCAGAGATATCTGTCTGTCTTCCTTCTTCTGTTCATCTTTGTCTCTGTTTCTCCGTCTGATCCTCTGTCTGTCTGTTTGTCCACATTAGACACATTTCATCCATTCATGTCATACATATCTATCCATACAGCCATCTATCCGTTTATAATACAAATGTATATATCTATCCTTCAATCTTTGTATCCATCCAAGCATCAACCTCAAAACTATTTATTTATTTATCCAGCCAGTCATCCACTCATACATACAGAGGGTATAGAAAGGACACCCCCCCCCAAAAAAAAAAAGAAAAATCACATTTTGTTGCTTTGCAGCTTGATGTGAGGAGACATAGAGAAAATGTTTTTTTCAGCTTTATTTACTCAATGCAACATATAACAGCCAAGTGAAATATTTAATCAAACGGTTAAAATTTTTTATTAAATAATAAAAACAGCCAATATGTCACTGAGTCAGCACTTTATGGAACCACCTTTTGGTTTAATTATAGCCATGAGTCTGTTGGGATACTCCTCTACTAACTTTGTGCATGTAGCACATATGGACTGTGCAATATTTCCTGCAGAGAAAACAATCCCACGATAGAATGCTACCACCGCCATGCTTTACTATAGGTATATCATTTATGTGGCAAGCTGCATTTGCTTTCTGCCAGATATACTGTGCCAAAAAAAAAATGGAACACCTTTAAGTTTTTAAATGAGGTATATTGTGGCCTTCATAAGGAGTGGCACTTTCCCCCCCTTTACTTGCAACCCTCCTGTACAAACCACATTTGTGGGTCATTTGTGATATTGTTGTCACACAGTGACCATTCTTTGCCAAATATTTTTTTAACTGCATCAAAGATGCCATATGCCTCTTGTTATTCTTTTTGACCTGTTTCCTTCTTGTGCTTTTATCCAGGTTTGAGGGACGGCCCGATCTGGGAAGGGTCCTAGTAGTACCAAGCATTCCGCTTCTTGATGATCAATTTTGAAATATTTCTGTATCTTTCCCCTGATTTGTGCTTGTCCACAACTTTATGCCTGAGATAGTGCCACTGATGACCTTTTGATAGTGCCTTGCTACCCATAGTTGATTGACTTCAGTCACACTTCTAAGTACTGAAAAACTCCAGGAATAGCTGTTTTTATGCTGAACTAATCATGGTAATTATAATTAATCGCAGGTTGAAGCCAATTAGCTTGGTGTGCAATGGAGATGGTAATTAGTTTCACCTGATTGAGTTTACAAGTATTTTAGGACAGGGTGATCCTTTAACCTTCTCAGTCCCAAATACCCCCCAACTTTTTTTTCTTGTTTTTTTTTTTTTGACAGTAATTTTGTTGTTTAACTACATTTTTCATGTGCCTGCTATAAAGCCCCTCTTTCTCTCTCACACACACAGAGACATGTTTGCTAACCAGACCTCTTGGAAATATATTATGGCAAGAAGGACTGTGTTAATTTCTTCATTATGAACTTCATATGAAAATGTTGCATTGCTAATTTAAACAGACAGAGATATGCTTATAATGTGTGTGTGTGTGTTGGTGGAAGTGGGGGTGCTGGATTGACAGTAGTGCTGTGTTGGGTCATGTTGCTTTCGGCAACCCCAGAAGCAAAGATATGACACAACAACGAAACTGTCTCACCACATTACTCCATGCTTCACAACATACAGAGAACCAGAACAAGTTCAGCAGAAGTAGTGGTCGTCAGGAACTCATCTGTCATTCCTCCGTTCAGGCTTTATGGCGAGATCATCAAGATCAGCTGGCTGCGTATGTGAAACTGTGGATCGTGTGGAATTGAGTGGCACTGTTCATTAGTAATACCATGCCTCCTTTTTAATTAGGGCCTAGCTCATTTAGTGTTGTCTCTGGGTGGAATAGTCATTGGTAATTAATCATGGCTGGGCCCCATGCCACTGTATTAATAAACAGAGCACTAGGTATGGAGGGACTTGTTGAGCCCTTGGGACTTGTAGTTTTTGCTTGGCGCATGCACTTGAGTGTCTTTTCTTTTTGGTTTCACACGTTATAGTGTGAAGCATAATAATAATAATCATCATCATCATCATCATTATATTCATAATAATAATAATCATCATAAAATTCATAATAATTATAATAATAAACATCATAATATTCATAATAATGGGAATGATGATGGTGGTGGAAACGTCAGCAATATTTTTTTCTTCCTCTAAATGATTCTTGAACTGGGACATTGTTGAAACGTACAGAAGCTGTCTCCACACACAAGCAGAACATCCTCAGACTTTTGTTTTTATCTTCCAAAATTTGCACCCTCCCTCCCTAAATCTCTCTCTCACTCTCTCTCTCTCTCTCTCTCTCTCTCTCTCTCTCTCTCTCTCTCTCTCTCTCTAATGGCCGATCTGTGTTCTCTCCCACTCTTCCACATTTCATTAATAGCTCCCACTCTGGCGTCCCTCATCAAATCGGTTGGCATTATGGGTAACACATCCCTGCCGCCCCCGAAAGAGACCCATGCGCGAAGTCTAATCGTGTTACTCTATTACAGTTATTTCCATCCATTATGTTGCCTCTTCCTCTGCTCGGCCGCCGTCTTTCTCCGTCAGATAGAGTGGGTCAGACGGAGGGGCGTTTATATTGTTCGAGAGAGGTGCTGGCGTTTTTATTAATTACTCGCTGCTGAATAGTTGTGTTGTGCTTTCAGCTCTTACAACGGTATGAATTGCTTGGTAATAGTGTTCTAACTTTATTTTACTGTGAAGTGTGTGTGTGTGTGTGTGTGTGCGCGCGCCTGCACAATGTGTTAGTGTGTGTGACTGACAGTTCTATGTTCTGTTCTGTGACTGTGGGTGCCAAGGCTGTCGCATGCTTTTGTTGGGGCCCAGCTGGCATCCAAAAGGTGGGCACAAAACAATTCAACCACACTTTTTCTTCCTTTGTGTTTTTCATTTTCTTTTTCTTTAGCTTAGAGGCAATCTGAAAACATAAACACACAATGCTTAGAGTCTGACAGGCAAATTGATTGAGCTATAATAATGTACAGCTCTCCTAAATATAAGGGCATGCTATATTCTGCAGACTAACATACACTTAACAGCTCCTTGCAGACGTCTCGGTAGGCTACAGAATCAGTACAGTGTATGTCTCAACATTATACGAGGGTTGATCAAAAACTTATGCCTCCGGAGTCAATGCAACTTTATTAATGAACACATCAAAGCAGAAGTTACGTAGTTTAGAGCCTGAAGTCCTCTGTAGATAAAGGAGTTGACGGTCGGCCACTCTTCAGCTTATCTGCAGTTTTGTTCTGAAATTTCTTCGCCCAACACCACAAGTTGCTAATGTCCTTTACAGCGCCCCCATAAACTTTTGTTAATTTTTTAATTAATATTTTTTTCAAAAATTCCAGAATTTCCAAAATATTAAAAAACAAAGACAGAGGGAGCGTGTTCATCATTTCCTGAACCGCTTAATCCTAATTAGGGTCGCGGGGATGCTGGCGCCCATCTCAACCGACTCTGGGTGAGGGCGGAGTACACCCTGGACAGCTCGCCAGGCCATCGCAGGGTAGAAACACACTGACGGCAACCCAGTGGCCAACTCTTTATGAACGACAACAGTGGTTCTTTTACATACCTTTCACCACTGAGACATGGCTGGCCTTTGATAACCTAGTTGTCTCCACTGGGGGGACAGCAGTGACAACTTGGTGATTGTGGGGCTTGAACCCCCGACCTTGGGATCAGTAATCCAGCACCCTACCACCGGGCCACCACTGCCCCGAGAGAGAGACTGTTTGCTGTCTGTTTCATCCAGGGAACAATGCAGTTTTTGTGCTCTTGGCTCCCGGCCATGTCTGTGTCTATGGTATGACTATGGCACCACTGGGACTAGCTCTCGCATTCACCCAACTGCAGTGCAAGGACTCTTTTTTTTAAATGTGACCTTGTTTTAAAACGATTTAAATACTTGTTTTTACATGAATGTGTGTTCAATCCTGTAAACATACATGGAGCACTGTGAGTTGAACGAGGTCACAGTAATTATGGAGATGGATATTTATTCTGATAGAAATAACAGCCTTGAAAGGAAAATACACACATATTTGACCTTGTAAAAAGTTTAATCAGAGGTTTGCATCACATATTGTTGATGTGTTCATAATAACAGAGTTTCAAATCAAATAAAGATACAACTTAAAGATAGTAGGATTGGTTAAAAGAGTCTTTACTTGATTAACCATACCTCACCAAATTAAATCTAACCCACACCCCCCCAGCCCAAGCTGTTTAGATGGCGCATCTCTCTATCGTTCCTCTCCCTTTCTCCTCCTTTCCACCCCTGCCTGAGTCCTGTCTCTCTCATCAATCTCCTTCAGCCTTCCTGTCTTCCTTTCCTCATTCACTCCATCAGAGGGAGCTAGAGGTTGTGTGTTAGGAGAGGAGTCTTCCTGGCTTGCATGTTTACCAAAAGCCGTATTCACTCTCCCCTCAGCTGCCATGCCAACAGCACGTAGCATGGGGGTTGCTTAATGTGTTAATGCTCCCTGATCTCACACTGTATAGTTCAGTCACCATTTTCAGTATTTAAATCGCATGCTGGAAATGCCAATCATTATACCTCTGGATTGGAAAAGGAAAGGCGTTATAAAGGATTTGCAGGGAAGAAAAGGATTCACAGGCATTGGTTATCTTAAATGTAGCTTCTGTTAAGTTTAAGAAGGGATTGTGGGGTTCATAACTGTTGCTGAGTTCAGACACAGGCAGGTTTGGATACAAGTGTAGGGTGTATAGATGGGGAGGGTGCACTTTTAAAGCAAGCATGTTGTTAATCTATATTACAAACAGACCAGAGAAGGTCTTGTTATTTTAAATTGTTATTCCATGAATTAGTGGAATAACTGTTTTATTCAATTCTCACTGGATTGTAATAAAAATCATTAGTATTGATTTTATTATTTCCCGTTTAATAATAAATGTTTAAATAAAGTATTACCGACAAATTCTGTTGCTTTTTGTAAAAGAATATAGAATACAGGGGCATAGCGGCACAGTGGTTTACACAGCCGTTTCATAACACAAAGGTCCTGGATTCGAGTCCCAGACTTGGCTTGGAGTTTGCATGTTCTCCCTGTGCTTGAGTGGGTTTCCTCCTCTTTCCAAAGACATGCACATTAGGCTAATATTCTGTTCCCTATTCCTTAATGTGAGTGTGAATGGTTGTGTGTGCTGGTGTTGGCCCTGTGATGAACTGGCAAGCTGGTCAGGGTGTACCCCATCTTCTTCCAGAGTTGGCGGATGTAGGCTTCTGCCTTTCTGCGACCCTAGTAGGATTAAGCGGTTCACTAAATGAACGAATAATTTAAGTCTAGAATGAACAGAAGATTTTAGATTTTTTGTTTTTTTACTGTTTGATTTTGATATACTGTATTAATCTCTGCATATAAACCATCCAAAGTTAGCACACACACACACACACACACACACGTAAATGGTGAGCACACACACACACACACACACACTCGGAGCAGTGGGCTGCCACACACATATTGGGGTGCCCGGAGAGCAGTTGGGGGTTAGGTTCCTTACTCAAGGGCACTTCAGCCATGAAGGTGGAGGAATTAGGGAAGGTGTAGCTCACTCCCCCACCGCCACACATTTTTCTTTCTGGTTCAGGAATCGAACCAGCGACCTTTTGGTCCCAAAGTCGCTTCTCTAACCATTAGGCTACGGCTGCTCCCGAGAGAGAGAGAGAGAGAGAGAGAGAGAGAGAGAGAGAGAGGAAGAGCTGACCGGCTAACATTAGCTGCAGTACAGCTTGGTTACAATGCCCTCTCTCCAGTCACTGAGATCAGGTGATGCTGATGACTGGAGGCTTGTTTCTTTTGCAGAAGGCTGATATTTTATTGCATGTCTTATTAAATAATATAGTAATGTAGCTACCACTGGTAGATATAGTGATATGGATGAGTGCTGATTAAGAGCAGGTCAAGTAAGTCTGGAACTGGTGGGTGTGAAATGTAGCACATGAACAGTTGTGTTTCTCGGAGGTATTGTTTGTGGTATTGCCAGTGATGTGTGCTGAGAGAGAGGGAGGTTCCTGTAGGGTTTGGCCTAAATAATTCATATAAGCCTGAGTCACTCCCTCTACAGGTTGAATATTTTGTTTAGTGTAATCTTTCACTCCTTATGTCACTTTCTGATGAAATGGTGGGAAATAACTCCTCTGGTATGTATCAGTGGTCAGTGGCCTCTTGACTGTCAAAGCCCACAAGCACATAAGGAGTTACACGCCTCAGTTCAGAGCCGTAAATAGAGCAGCAGCTCAGAACACAAAGAGCATAAAGACCTCGGCCTGTGTGGACCCAGCGTTGACCCTTTGATGAAATAGTGCTGTGACTCTCACACTTATCTGACTGGCGGTTTATCCCGTCCTCTTCTATACAGTTCTCTTCAGAGCTTAAAGGAAGCCTACACAGAAATGAGCAAAAACAAATATTTAATACTTTTAATGATCCACATTTCTCAGTTGTGCTTATACTGTAGGTCCAACTCCAGGTTTTCCCACCGACATAGACAGTATATGAGTTGATACAAAGTTTGGCCATGATATTCATTGCCAAATATCAAATGGCTCCTTTAAACAATTATCATCATTATTATTAAAGTTACAGGAAGGAAATTTTTTCTTTGCTTATTTTTTCCTGTGTGCAGATTCATCTCATTACACATTTACAGAGAGTTCATGAGGGTGTCCCAAAATACATGACGCACACCAAACAGTATGCATTAGTAGTCATGACACCAGTGGTGTACCGCCAGTCTATTTAGTAAGGTGGAATAGTCTTTGGACTAATATCAACAGGCATGCTGGATGCAATTAAGCAACATCTGTGTGCTCTGCACTGTTGTGAACAGCAAGCTTGAAAATAATTGTCACCTGAGTACCTAAAATAGACCATAACCAAGCCCTTTATTTGGTATACCATATAAATTCATGGTATGACCCAGAGCAGCCACGGTTATTTGTGTCATGACTTCCAAGAGGTTTTTGGGAATATTTTATTTGGAACATCTGGAAAGTCATTCCATCAGATTCAGATTTGGTGACTGACGAGGCCTGCTGAGGTACAGTGAAGCATCATGCCTCGAGGAGCCATTATAAAATGTGGAAATCATGACCATAGAGTTTAATGGTGTCCACAGTTCATGTGGTGGCATTCAGACAATGCTCGATTGGTATTAATTTTCCATGTTATTCACCACCATCACTACCACGACCTCAAATATTAACCCAGGGCAGGTTAATGGCTTCATATTGTTAATGCTAAATGCGGACCCTACCATTAAGATCTGTTTTAAAAAGTTGAATCCAAGCTTTTTTTTTTTGTCTGTTTTAACATGTTCTGCATTCTGAGTTGCTTTTCTGCACCAGTCTGGCTGTTCTCCACTGTCCTTTCTCACCAACAGCTCAACTGATTCTGCATCAAATTTAGAGACTTGTGAGTAAAACACCAAGCAGATCAGTAGATTCTTTAACAACCATGCTGTGATCAAAGTATGCTTATTTTTATTATCCAGACTCTAATACCCACGAATTTCATTTGATCTGATAACACCTAGCTGCAACACAGAGCTAAATCAAAAATCATGGAGATACCGAGTGTGTGCAGAGCCCATTAAAAAACAGGGTTACATTTAATTTTTATTTTTATTTTTTTTTGTATTCGTCTATTCATTTTAGCCGAATAAAAAAGTTTCTCTGTGAAGGCCCACCCCAGCTCACAGGCTTATTATATGTTATTTACCTGTTTTACATCTTGTATTGGTTCTGTGTAATTGTTAGTCCAATCCATGTTTGTCTGTTTACAATAACAAGGCCAGAAGAACAATGTTGCTTATATGCAGTAACTTGGCAGTGCAACACCGATTTGTAAATAGCAGAGAAGTCTGAGATCGAGTGTTAAGAAATGGAAGAAGGTAAATTCGTTTTTATTGTATCTGTATGGTGTTTTTTACTATAGGCGTTGTCGCATTTGCACCTTTAGTTAGTAAACAGATTTGGTAACAAATATGAAACATTAAATGAGCCGACTAGCATGCCCATAGCCATGGTGGCAAGAAAAAACTCCACCAGACAATACAAGGAAGAAACCTTCAGAGGAACCAGATGATGTCTTTGATTCCAAGAGAGATAAAACTAGGGTAGCACATCTCCCCCTCTCTCTCTCTCTCTCTCTCTCTCTCTCTCTCTCTCTCTCTCTCTCTCTCTGTGACTCTCTCTCTTTCACTTTGTCAGTCTCTCACACACTCTCACTCACTCTCTTGCACACGTACACACATTACAAGCAAGATGTTAAAAGTTATTTAAAACTTACTGATTTCTTACTGCTTGTGCGGGCTGTGTTTACATTCTCCAGCTTCTTGCACCCAGTGCAGGGGTCACTGACACTCACGTACCAGAGTAAGCAAATGGTTTTAGAAAGACATCAGGACCGAATCCATTATATTTCCAAGATATAAGAGTGTATTTCATGTTTATTTAATAGGCCTGCTAAGTGAATCGGCCCCTTAGAAGCATGGGCATAACTTTAAAAGTAAAAGTACTAGTGACAACAATGATGAAAGGGCAAATTAAATGTGTTATTAATTAGAAACCATAGACATGTCTTGTGCAAAAAAGTGTTTCTAAAAGCTTTTAAGGTCATCTTTGTCAAACGTGACTCATGTGAAAGAACTGCTTTCATTTTTACTAGAGTTTAAATCCATGCCAGCAGCTTTAATTAATCACGAAATGATGCATACCTTAGTTTGCATCAACTACATCATCTCTTCACTACGGCGGAAAAAAGAATGTCACAATGAAGAGTGTGATCCTGCAGACTGATTAAACCACTGCTTTATACACTCACAGGCCACCAGATTATAACTGATGTTTAATGCAAATAAATTCATTAATCAATAAGATATCGGCATGTGCTTCAGTAATCTGATCAGAGCTGCAGTGGCTCTAGTGCTAATGACAGGAACACTGGGTGTAATGCTGGGATAAAGCCTGGATAACACACCAGACCAATGCAAAGCACCATAGGTCCATTCCGTACACCTTGGGCCAATTTACCTTCAAGCGTGTTTTTAAGAGGTAGAAGAAAACCGGCGCTTATAGTAGAAACCCATGTGCATAAATGATGCCTGTGGTTTAAAGCACTTATAATTATGATCTTTAAATCTCCGGGAAAAATATGCTGTGGAAGAGCGATATTTTTAGAACCAGTATTTTAATGAAGTGGTTTGGGCAGATTGGTTTGTTCTTTTAATTGCAAGTGGATTTATTTATAAAAAAGGAAAAAAAAAAAGAAACATGCATGAAGAATAGGTAATAGCGAGTAAACATAGACATATGCTGAGAAGCTTTGAAAAGTTTCTTTCTTTAAACTGTCTAAATTTTCACTGACACGCACACACACACACACACACAGGCACACACTCCCCTGCTTCCCCATAAGATGTGCAGTCTTGAAGCGTGTCTCCTATGAACTCTCAGACCACTCAGACGTCCTCTCAATGGCCTTCTTCTTTCTTGCAGCGCTTTCCTTCCTCCTCTGTAGTCAGCAACCCTTGCTGGCCTTAGCATGCTAATTTCGCCGTGGCCTTGAGGAAAAATGGAGGACAGCGCAGCATCTCTTTGTTTGATTTGTGAAAGTGTGCGCTGTTCCGTGTTGACTTTAAAGCTCCTTAGTGAAGTTTTGAAGTTTGCCCATACAACAGCTTTAAATAGATGCAGTACTGATAAAATGAGCATGTTTACGCTGAATTTGAAATGACTGTGTGTGTGTGTGTGTGTGTGTGTGTTTTCCACCTGTTGGAAGTGTTGAAGTGTTTGTCAGGGTGATTTATTTTGTGGTGTTTGTGTGTATGATGAATGGATGTTTTTCTTCTTGTAAGATATTTGTGTATGTTATCTGTGTGTCTGCTGTTGTCATGTGCTATGTTTCATCCGCACTAATCTTACCAGTACCAGTGACCAAAGAAGACCTGATTCCTTTTACGTTTTCATATGAATTCTCTGCTTTTTAACGTCTGTGTATATTGCTATGTGTTATCACCCAAAAGCCCATCACCAATACACCCCCCACCCTGATCCCTTTCAGTCTACATTCATCATATTTGGCAGATGCCAAGTAGAAATTTCATTCATTAATTTATCTTCTGAAGCGTTTAATCCTAATTAGGGTCGGGGGAGGCTGGCACCCATCTCAGCCGACTCTGGGCGAGGGCAGAGTACACCCTGGACAGCTCACCAGGCCATCACGGGGCAGAGACAGCAATGCAGTCTACTCTTGACGAAAGTCAGCAATGGTTCTATTACATGCCTCTCACCACAGACAGTGCGAGACGTGGCTGACCTTTGATAACCCAGTTTAGCTGCACTGAGGGGGCAGCAGTGAGAACCCGGTGATAGTGGGGCTTGAACCCCCGACCTTGGGATCAGTAATCCAGCACCCTACCACCAGGCCATCACAGCCCCTCAAAGTAGGAATTTGATGTTGAAAAAATTTAATTAAAGCTTTTTTCCCCCAACTTTGTTCCCACTTATCATCGTAACTGTATGTTTTATGTGAGTTGTACTAGCGATGTTAATAGAACTGATATAGCAGAGTGGACAACCAAAATTTGGGCTGTCTTGGTAAAATGCTCTGGAAGTTATAGCTGTTTGAATATGCTGTCACAGAAATCTTACCAGAAATAAAATAAGAAATAAAACGCAAGTTTGAATGCTTAACAAATTTATCTAGTTGGAGATGTATCCATACTTTTTAGTTTTTTCGCAACAACAACCCTTCACAGCAGGCATACAAAAAATATTTTTATATAATCGTTCAAAAAAGGATTTTCATTTTATGTTCTAAAATTGAGTGTAAAAAAGGCCTTTACTTTGCTCATTAATAATTTTTCTTGCCAAAACCTGAAGAGGTATTGAGCTAAACTTTTGGGCACAGTAGATATTCTAATGTAGGTTTGCCTCAGATCTTTTTTTTTGTTCAGGCAGATGAGCTGGTCACATGGGAGCTATTAGTTGAATTAACATGGCATGACCCATTTATAAATGTTGGGCCTGTGCTCTCACCTCAGGTCAATTTTCTTGCTTCAAAAAGGCCCTCACCAGTAAAAGCACACTGAATTAAGATGATCCTAACAAGCATTAGACAGATATAGTTAACATTGATCAACTGTTTTTTTTAGGAATGGCTTGATTGCTGAATATGATCAAAAGCAGCACAAAGCCTGGAAAAGACCAGGTGATGTTTATCCAGGGCTCATCTGTCTAATTCTGGTGACACTGTACAATGGTGCCCAGTGTAACCTCAGATACCTGATGTTGATTGACAAAAGGTAAAGCTGGTGTTTTTTTTTGTTTTTTTTTGCTGTTATAATCCCCAGGGTTTGATATGGTGCATCCTGAGATAATTTGGTTTGGCGAGGTTTGATACTACTTCTACGTCTGCGAAATTCTTTCCAGTTCACCACGGCTATAGAGAGTTGTTGTCTGCTTCGATGAGCGGTTTGTTGGTATGAAAACCCAGTGTTTAGCAGATTCTGGAAGTTTCCTAGGTTCTGGAAATTCCTAGAAGGACTGATTGTACCTGATTGTCCATAATTTGGGCTCCTGATTGGGGTGAAAGAATAGCATTTGCCCTATTTCTCAGAAGGAATGTAATTGTAAATGTAAATACACTTTTCTTATAATAAAGTACAGAAAAGCTGGTTAGCAAGAAACTAGCTGTTTAGATAAAGGCCTGTTCCTTTAGCAGTTCAATAACATGTTTGGTTTAAATAAAAAACTAACTTTTTTATTCTTAAAAATATATATAAATAAAATCGTCACTATAAGTAACGTTAATTCCGTAGTCTGTTGCTTTCTGTGCTGAGTTGTTTGGCACGAAGCTAGCTGGTTAGCTGAAGGCCTTTAATCCATTAAAATTGTGTTTTATGGAAAAAAGAAAGCTGTTTTATTCTCAAAAATAGGAAAGAAACACATTCTTGCCGCCAGCACCGCAGGCACTTCGTGTTAACACTCTAGCAGTGCCTGTTCTTTATGAATTTATTTTATGTTTATGTTGAATATGTCTAATGTCTAATTATTGAAAATAAGACCATTCTTTAATTATTTATTGCTTGGTGGATTTCTATTATGTAAACCCAAAACAGGAGACAGTTTTAAGAATTTATTTATTTATGCAATTTATGCAATTTCTTGTATTCTCAGAGAAGCCTGAACTAGCCCTTTGATTTAAACATTTACTAATTTAAATACAGTAGTCTGTCCTGATCTGATGGTGTATATGTAATACTTTTCATTCACTTATTCATTAATTTTCTGAACCGCTTAATCCTAATTAGGGTCGTGGGGAGGCTGGTGCCCACCTCAGCCGACTCTGTGCGAGGGCAGAGTACATCCTGGACAGTTTGCCAAGCTAGTAGTACTTTTCATACTGTGTATATTTTGTTGAAACTACTACTTTAAACAGAACAAAACCAATGTTTTTTTGCCATTCAAAAAGGAGGTTGCCCTAAAAATACTTTCATACACCTCCCCTTTCACCTCGCCTCTGAGAAGGGGATTAAAATTGACTGGACCCCCAGGTAGCTTTCGATACTGCTGCCATCAGCTCAGGATGGAGAGTGTGTGTGTGTATACAGTAGTGTGCAGTTAAGATTATTCACCACTTTTGTCCAAAAAGGGCTACTAATAAAAAGAAGTAAAAAACTTCAGACCATATGGAACGGTTTAGTGAGTGAAGAAATTAAAAATATGTGAACACTACGCCTGAAAGGTTAAATGCTGTAATGAAAGTAAAGGGTGTTCACACTAAATATTGACTTTTTTCCTCAAAGAAGAGGCTGTTATTTTTGTTATTACTATGTATTGTTGTTTGTTTTCTTATTCTTATCAATATGATCCAATATTACATGAAATAAATACTTGAATAGTACTTGGTTTCTGATTTATCTTCATTTTGTTAAGTGTAGAATCATCACTGCATCACTGTATTTTTTAATTTCTTCACTCTATAAACCATTCCATATGGTTTGAAGTTCATTCATGCTCTGCAAAAGTCAAAAAAAAAAAAAAAGTAATTTTTCTGAGAAATTAGTATTTTCAGTGTTTTTGTTAATTATTCATACTTTTACGTCAATATACTTGTCGGAATTATTTTTTTGGTTCTCGTTGCCTACAGTAGCATTGTTCAGTACATTTTCACCAAAAAATTATAGAGAAGTAATTTTTTACTTCTTTTCATTAGGAGCCCTTTTACACAAAAGTGCTGGTGTATAATCTTCACTGCACACTACTGTATGTGTAATATGTATATTTTTGGATTCAAAGTGGAAGTACGTGTGAACTCTCTTGTTCCCTGGTTAATAGATAGGAAAATGGTATGGGGTGTGAGGTGAGGAGTAATCCAGTGGGGCTGCCTAAACTGAATTTGTAATCTGCAGGCTCCTTCCCACTTCTTTATCTTCCTCCTCACTTTGTGGGGGCAGTGTGTACTAAAAATTGGGCTTAAAAAGTTTGACGTCTGTTTCCCATGTGTGAAAATTTGTTCTTATACTTTATTTGTACTAAGCTGTGTTCCAAACTGCTTACATATTGTTTATATCCATTGGGACAGAGGCTTGCTTGATTATCTTTTGCTTAGATGGATATAAAGTGCTGTATACTATATTGCACTGGTGAGGTGGTAAGGTGAAGCTGATTTTTTAATTAATTATTGTTATTTTTAATTTTTGTTACCCACAATGTTCTTTGAGTTAGTAAAATATCAGCTCTAAAGCATCACGTGGTCATCTGGGTGTCTAGCAGTACATTTATAACTGTCACTTTTTACAGCTAATGTCATACTCATCAGATTCTTTAGAAATAATTTAACAAACACACACCCACACACACACACACACACACACACACACACCAATATTATATTGAAGCATCTCAGTTTATTTAAAGAAGTACCGGTTTATAGAGTAGTGTTCATGTCACAAAAAAGCAGTATCTTGAAAAATAAGAACAGTGAAGCTTCTAAAACCACCTTGGAGAGGGGAAAGTTGGGATATCAAACAGCTAAGATATATTTTCTCTGTAGCTGATTTTTTTTTTTGTTAAAGAGAGACCTTTTCATAATGCTAGCCACTTGGAAATTCTGATAAGAAGTTCTAATAAGTTTAGGTGTGAAATTATTATTTTTTTTCCCCTGTGAAGTCTGAACTTTGGTCACATCCCCCGTCCGTTTTATACTTAGCCAGGCAGCGGTTTCTCACCATGATTAGTTCACGGGTAATAATGATCTAATTATAATTGGTGGCCGTGTGTTCACCATCCAGTTGCACATCTCACAGAGCAGATACGCTTCCACGCTAACCCATCCGTCCTGCTGCATTACTCTGTCAATCTGAAGCACTAAGTGAATTATTGGATCACACCATTCTTCTTTTCTTATGCTAATTACACTACGGATGTCAGTCCCCATATAGCTGCTTTCTGATAAACACATTGAGTGAGTCTGTGTGCTTGTGTGTGTAGTCTCTGCGGAGAACCTGGAGAAGAGTTTAAAGCAGATGGAGAAGCAGCTGCTGCAGCTGGAGAAAGATCTGGACACCTTCAGCTCTCCTGACAACCAAGATGACATGTTCCGCAGCAAGATGGCAATATCCTTTATTACACGCACACACATGCATACATACATACACATATATATATATATATATATATAAGGAAAGAAGGAAAAACTGGTTGTCCACCTGACAACTTGACAGTAGGTTGTCCACATTTGAAATTGGTTGTCCGCTATCAAATATCATTTATATCATTTTCACTGTCTGCATACGCTCATGAAAGCAAACGCAATGTCAGTACTACAACTGTTCACCAGAGATTGTTAATAACAATTGATTATCATACACTACTGTACCTATTTGTTTTTATTTCTTCTTTGTTTTGTTTTCTGATCAAACTTTACTCTTGTGTTTTGATCATCGTGATGACTTTATTAATATGCAAATGCCCACCTAGGTCATAGGGCAAAATTCAGAGCAGGCACTCACCACTTACTCCTGAAAATAGTTGGAAGCACTGCTGGATGAATAGCATTTATCTGTCTGTCTGTCTATCTATTTATCTATCGTTCTTTCTATAACACAAAGTGAAAGGGATGATTAATAAAATAGAGAGTATCAGTTTCCAGTTATTCTGTGTTTTATTAGTTCAGCATTACCATGCAGGCTCGTGCACCTCGGCTCCTTACTTCAAGTTTTTGTTTTCCATTTGCTTTGCCAACTCTTACCTTGCATGTCTGTCAGCTTGTCTGAGTAGTATTTTCATCATACTTGGGTCTGCGAGCCTTTAATATGTGTTCCAGTCTCCTTTTCAGTAAACCAGTTCTGTTTTAATTTTTGTGTGTGAAATCGCTTCCAGAAAGCGAGAGAGAGAGAGAGAGAGAAACTATTTTACAAATAACTTATTTTTATTTTAATTTACTTGCAATCATAGGTGTGTTGACTATTCTTATTTTTATTTGACTATTTTTTACTGTCACCTAGTTAATTAAAACAGTCATTGTCGTCAGCAGTTCATAGTGATCGATGATGACTGTGAGTGATGTTAAAGGGCTTGTCATGCTCAAGATCCCACCTCCCATCATCACGCCTTGCACAGTGGTGAAGACTGTCGACGTCGTGCACCCGCTAACAGCCTCTCTGTACCTCAGAATCACAAATTTCCAAGCATTGCACTGTGGTGCAACTGGTTTGGGAGAAAGAGGTTGCACCAAAGTGGCAGCTAATTTGCCTTGTGACGTCATCCATTGTACCTTCTGATGATGTTCCTTTGCATGAAGTTTGGTGACTTGGCTGCCTGCACCTTCTTAGGTTTGTGATCCAAGTGTCCATTTTTATGGGGATTGCCATGCAATGCTTCAGAGCTACCCCTGGCCATTTCACTATTTGAGCCATAGCTGACACCCTAGGCAGGCGCTACCTCGCTTGGTCAGAGTGGACCTGGGAGCAGTGACATTTAGGGGCCACTCCACAATCTCCAAAACCCAGTTGTTAGTCTTGCTACTGGATGCAGTTTAACATCTTTGCCCAGGAATAAAACAGTCATTGTGACAGATATAGTCACAGTATACTTGTACTGTAACTCGATACAAGTCTTGATGGTCAAATTCCAAATGACTCCTTGACCGGACATAAGTAAATAGACACCCAAAATTTCAGAATGAATATTTGCTGGTTGAAGAAGAGGCTTGCGTATTGCTGCTCGGCTGTAATGACCCATTTGATGAAGATATATATTTGGTGCATAATCGTTTTTGAGCTGGTTTGGATGTGTTATGCAATGTCTGTGGCCTTGGAACGGGGATTTTTCTCCACTTCTCCCTTCACGGATATATATTATATATATACAGTACTGTGCAAAAGTTTTAGGCACCCTATATTTTTTTAGTATAAACTGTGCTATAGGTTTTTATTTTAAAACTTGTATATTAGCACATTAGTACAAAAATCACTTTAGATTTCCAAACATTAGTTTTCCAGCACAAAATGAAATGTTACATAAAAAAAAGTTAGTACAGTATGTGAATAAAGAAAACAGCATGTTATGTATAAGAGACCACTTTTCAGACAAAAATATGATGAAGGCTGCTGCAGTTTAAATGCAAATAAAGAATCAAGTGTGAGAGTCAACATTTCCAGGAGAACCGGGGCTGGTTCTGTAAGATACTCGGTACATACTGTACACAAAGGAATGGTGTAGAACAAAGATGTCTTATATTTACATATAAATAATGACATTAAATTAAAGATCTCTGCATTAAAATTCTATAAAGCACCGTAAACAGTAATAAATGAAACTAATTCAATATCAGGTGTGATGACTTTTTGTTTAAAAATAGAAGAGCATCAGGTCGAGTTTGTGCAGACTATCTTAAAGATACTTATTTTCTCACAGAAAAGGTTTTCCAATGCCTGTTCTTCCTTTGGTCTCCCAATAATTCTGAAAAAGACCAAAGTGATGCTCACTTCAGCACCAGGACAACCTTACCTTGAACCAAACAGCATCTTGAACGGGAGAAGACTCGATGTTGTCGATACTTTTGTTTATCTCGGTTCAACAATGTCAAGAGATGGCTCTCTCGATACAGAAATTCATCAAAAAATACATAAAGCTTCATTAGCTTTCGGTGGACTTGAAGAGTCTGGTCTGATCATGAAATAAACCTCAGGCTTAAACTTGCAGTATATGATTCGTGTGTTCTTACTACTCTCCTCTACTCATCTGAAACCTGGACAACCTATAGACACCATATTCAGATGCTTGAGAGATTCCACCAGAAGAAGGAGAACTCTTGGTATAAAATGGTCAAACGTGCTTCACGAAAACAAGATTACTCCTCCCTACCAGAGGACTCCACAGCTAACTTAGCCTGTGGGTAGTCATGTCTTCTGTCTAAGGCTGGTCTCGCCAGCCACACAAGGTCTTGTGCATTCCGCAGAAACAGAAGCTAGCAGCTGTCCCCCTGCAAGATCTTTAAGCAACACATGTCCCTCATGGGGAAAGGCTTGCAAATCATCTGCCGGCCTGAAAAGGCATTTAAGGGTACACAAAGACTCCTCTTCAGAAACTTCAACCAGCTTTGGTAGAATTTGTTATATCTGTGGAAAAAGCTGTAAATCTGTTTTAAAAAAAATACACCACCTGAAGTGAAAAAGCTGTAAATCCAAAGCAGGTCTTAAAAGTCAACGCCGTGCTCATGCCTGCACAGGAGGAAAGGAGAGCTAGGTGTAATCAATAAGAGATGGCTATCTTCTGTCAAGAAGTAGCAATCACCATATCCAGTCTTGTCGCACATGTGGACATTCATGTATAAAAGCCCATATCTCACCAACCTATTAACCGATTTTCATCAACTATGACTTAAATTAATCCTACAAGTATACAGATTGTTTTATGAAAGCAACAGGAAATTGTACATTTATGTTTACTTCTAGGCTGGACAAAAAACTTGTCGCAATCATGTAACATCAAATTCTGGATCAAAGTAATTAGTAAAATTATTTAAAAAAATAATGAATAGTAAGAAATTTCAGACACCCTTGCTACACATAGGTAAGCTTGGTCATGCAAGGAAAACTATCTACAAAACAACTAGCTGAACAAAAGTTAGCCTTGCAATGGACAGCATAAACCATACGCCATACAGGTCCTGTACAAGACTTTTGTCAGTCACTGTATGTATATATGTATGTATTATCTATTTATATGTTGTATTACATATATGCTATTGAATTTCCATAGAGGTTTACCAGTACATTAAATGCTAAGGATATGAATACAGTACTGATTAAAAATACATTGTAAAAATTCATACCTGTGAATTGGAGTAAATATAGAAGCAGACAAAATGAAATATGTATGAAATGTGAAGGATGTTGAGCAAGGTGAAGCTGAGTAAGAAAGTAAACACATTAATCAGTAGATTGTGTTCCCTTCCACTGTACTGAGCTTTCTCTATTTTTATCTCTCACACTGTCTTTGTAACCAAGAATCTACATGCTCACTTGACTGTTGGTGGGGTGAGTATAAATTATGAAGTAACTCACTCACATATTGTATCACTTTCTGTATATCAGGCCTGGAACACATTACAAACAAGAGTGCTCAGAAAGTGCAAACCCTCACCAAGCTGGAAAAAACCCCAAAGCACACAGCACATTGCTGGACCTACTGTGATTCCATGCTTCCAAAAATTCATCTCACAATGTTAAAGAATCCTTTAAAAAATTACTTGATACAAAATCGTTCCAGATCATCTCCAAAGCCTTACTTGACCAAGGACCCACCTCTGATAGAAATTTCCAGAAAGTCTGTACATAACTGTTTGTGTAATTCCACTAACAAACAAACCTAACCAGAAACATATCCTCTTTCATGAAGGTAAAAACATTTGGACAGGGACAAATTTAGGGCTATTAATGAGGTAAAACAGAAAATTATTTGAAACAAGTGATGTCAACAGGTGACTGTAATCATGAATTTGTTCAAAAGAAGTATTGAGGAAAGGTCTAGTCTTTGAGAAGCAAAGGATCTTCAGTTTGTCAACAAATGCATGAGAAAATTATTGAAATGTTTAAAAACAATATTCCTCAAAGAAGAATAGAAAGGGATATTTATATATA
>JAQMYF010000017.1:19551074-19582320 GCA_030014195.1 Neosilurus mollespiculum | reverse complement strand
TATATATATATATATATATATATATATATATACAGTGCCTTGCAATAGTATTCACCCCTCTGTGGCTTTTTGCCTGTTTTGTTATTTTACAACCTGTAATTTCAATGTTTTTTTTAATCTGAATTTTATGTTATGAATCTGCACAAAATAGTCTAAGTTAGTAAAGTGAAGTGAAATGATAAAAATATATATAAAAAGATTTTTTAAAAATAAAAATCTGAAAATTGCCAAGTGCATATGTATTCACCCCCTTTGCTATGAAGCCCCTCAAAGGTTCTGGTTCAACCAATTACATTCAGAGTCACATAATGATTGAAGTCCCCCTGTGTGCAATCTAAGTGTCACATGATCTGTCAGTATAAACACACCTTTTCTGAAAGGCCCCAGAGGCTGAAACACAACTAAGCAAGAGGCATCACACCATGAAGACCAAGGAGCTCTAAAAACAAGTCAGGGTTGGGTTATAAAAAATAAATCCATGATGATCCCCAGAGCACCAGCAAATCCATCATCTTCAAATGGAAAGAACGTTAGAGACTAGTGTATCTGTGCTTGGGACCGCAATATGCCGTACACTCCATAGAGCTGGTCTTTATGGAAGAGTGGCCAGAAAAAAAAACATTACTCGGTGTTAAAAATAAGAAGGCACGTTTTGAGTTTGCCAAAAAGGCATGTGGAGGACTCTCTAAATGTATGGAGGAAGGTGCTCTGGTCAGATGAAACTGAAATTGTACTTTTCGTCCACCAAGGAAAACGTTATGTCTGGCGCAAACCCAACACATCCCATCTCCCCAAGAACACCATCCCGACAGTGAAACATGTTGTGAGGATGTTTGTCAGCAGCAGGGACTGCCAGTGATTTGGGACTGGGACGGAGGTTTACCTGCCAGCAGGACAATGACCCGAAGCACACTGCTAAAGCAACACTCGAGTGGTTTAAGAGGAAACATTTAAATGTGTTGGAATGACCTAGTGAAAGCCCAGACCTCAATCCAGTTGAGAATCTGTGGTCAGACTTGAAGATTGCTGTTCACAAGCTGAAACCATCCAACATGAAGGAGCTGGAGCAGTTTTGCCCTGAGGAATGGAGAAAAATCCCTGTGGCAAGCTCATAGAGACTTATCCAAAGCGACTTGCAGCCAAAAAAGGTAGCTGATAAGTACTGATTTTAGGGGGGTGAATAGTTATGCACGCTGAAGTTTTCTGTTATTTTGTCCTCTTTGTTGTTTGCTTCAATATAAAAAAAATAACAAAAAATCAGATCTTCAAAGTTGTAGGCATGTTCTGTAAATTGTACCCTTCAAACAATCTAATCAATCTAATTCCAGTTTGTGAGGCAACAAAACATGAAAAATGCCAAGGGGGTGAATACTTTTGCAAAGCTATGGCATAATTTAGTGAGTGAAGAAATTAAAAAAATATGTGAACACTATACCTAAAAGGTAAATGCTATAATCAAAGTAAAAGGTGTTCACACTAAATATTGACTTTTTTTTTGTTATTATTATATATTGTTGTTTGTTTACTTATTCTCATCAATATGATCCAATATTATAATGAAATAAATACTTGAATAGTACTTTCTGATTTTAGTTTATTTTTATAATTTATTTTATTTTAATAAATACTTGAATAGTACTTTCTGGTTTCTGATTTATCTTCATTTTGTTAAGTGTAGAATCATCACTGCATCTCTGGATTTTTTAATTTCTTCACTCAAATTGTACATACACTCGACCCTCGATTCTATGGGCTAATGGTTTAATGGATATCGGAAGCTGCGGACAAAGTCTGGAGTAGTCAGATTGTCCGGGAGGGTTCGGCAGTCGGCAAGGGCAGACACGAGTTAGTTGGCAAGGGCAGACTTTAGTTGGCGCGCGATTGAGTGCGTCAGTTTGTTTACCGCAGTCAGTACACCAACGCTTTCCCTTGTTATTTCACACGTTTTTGTGGTGGATTTACATTTGATTTACATTTACATTGGATGATGTGGTTGTATATACATATGTAGCATTTTCCCATATTTTTCCGTAATTCAGTTGTGGTTATTACCCACTTTCAAACCATTATCGGAAGCTACGGACAGTCGGCAAAACCAGACAGTTAAATATTTATATAACAAAGGTATCCTCATATTAGTTAGTCTAGTAATTAATCTGGAATGTAAAACCCTGGTTCGAAGCAAAACAGAACCACTTCAAACTGTCATTAAAGGGTACCTGTGGTGAATTTGTATTACTAGCTCTTTAAAACGATCACGTATGACATCAACGGTTACGTCAGGCAACGTCAGTCCTTGCTTTTTGTCAAGTACACGCCAGTGCTGCCACACTACTACTACTGCTACTGCTACTCGGCATGCACAGTGAGATGACATCTGAAAAATTGGTATTTTCAGTGTTTTTGCTTATTATATGTATTCGTGTGTGTGCGTGTTTGTATACACACACACACACATTTCCTGACACACTTTCTGATCAGAGCCTAGGTCTGTTTGTAAGGCTGGCTGTGTATTTTAATTATTAACTACAAATGTCAGCAGGTCATGCTTCAGACTTCAAGCAGGTGTGTGCTCAATAATGGAGTTCCACACTGCATTTCCATTCCGCATCCAGACTCACTGTCTGTCATCCTCTATCTCCCTTTCTCTACCTCTTGCTGCCCGGGGTGCTCTTCTGCTCAAGCACTTTGGGTTTCCTGTTTACTCAAGTCTGACGATTTTTGATGAATAGCTCGCTGCCTTATTATTACTTCCTTATCTCACTTTGCCACATACTCACAGCGTATCTCGACGGCTCGGAAGTTCTGTCTAGACATCGGCCCAATTCTCATAAACAGATTTCCTATTTTAGGGAAGTAGAAGTTAAAAACACAATCTGGTTTAGTGCCAAGTTGATTCTGTGCTGCACTGGCTGATACCTGTGCTCCTCTCACCCCTCCCCTTCTTTACACTCCTCTCTCTGACATGACCGGACAGGAGGCAGTCAGGGGAGATCATTATCCTGCATGGCCTGTGTGTGTATCATTGTGTGATTGATGCACTCATAGTGTTTCCTGTTGAAATTTAACGAGGGCCCTTTAGCCCAAAGTTTCCCAGCAACCCATGCATTGAAGCCACATTCTGCAGCAGTGAAGCTTTGGGCTGACGTTTAACAAATGAATTAGAGCAGCAAACCAGCATCTTTCTCAGTATCTTTCTAGATGTAAAGATTGTACATATTTGCTTGGTACAGCATGGCATCATACAGTCTCCACCACTATCATCATCTCCAACAGGAAATCATCATTTCCAGTATCGTAACAGTCCGTGCAGTAATGGTTCTGATTGTACAGCAGATTGTAGACTAGCAGGTGTTCAGTGTGCAGTTGTTGGTATATGATTGCTGAGTACCGAAGACTTCCAGAGAAATGATGAGCTCATTTTCTTCATTTATGGATTTTTTTTTCAAAACCTCCTCCATTTATTTTTCCAGTATTTGATTGGGTGCTCAGGTTACTCTCTTAAACCTGTTGGAATGCACATAACTGTTAGTTTTCCACAAAATATGAAACCTGAATATCTTGTCTAAGATATTTTGTTAACTAGCTAAATTCAGTCCTAGTATTTTTAATTTTAGCAGATGCTAAAATCCAGCGTGACTTAAAATTCTAATTTTTATACAATTGAGCGTCTTGCTTAAGGAGCCAACAGTCGCAACACAGTGCTACTGGGCATTGAACATGGACCTTCAGATCAGTAACCAAGGGCCTTAACCACTGAGCCTTCACTAATAATTTCTGAACTATTTTAGCGGACTGTACTAACTAGTCTACATTCATCCATCCATCCATCATTTAATCAGTTAATTAGGTAGCTAATTCATCCAGTGAGACACTTTCTCATTGGCTTAATAAAGTATAAGCTATTATGCAGTGGTTAGTACCAACCAAGATCACAACTGGTGAATCCGGAACAGTTTCATGGACATCCAGGGGTCAGTGATGTGCACGGAGATCAAGTGTGATGTTCTGGACAATGTTCTGCTTGGAAAACTTGGGTCATAGAATTCATGTGGTTGTTACTGTGACATGAGTAATCTACCTAAACATTGTTGCAGGCCAGTTCCACCCCATTATGGTGTTTCTAAATGGCAGTAGCCTCTTTCCAACCTATTCAGGAATGATTTAAGGAAGACTGGGCTCCAGATTCCCCATCTGTGGGATGTGTTGGAGCACAGTGGTGGCTCAGTGGTTAAGGCTTTAGACTAGTAATCTGAAAGTTGGGGGTTCAAGCCTGGATAAGGGTGGCTGCCAAATGCCATAAATGTTAATGCTGGGCAGAGAAGTCCAAACCATGGAGGACCCACCTTGAAACGTACAGGAATTAAAGGATGTACTGGGAACTGCTTGGTGCCAGATATCAGAACACACCATCAGAGGTCTTGTGGAGTCAATGTATTGATGGGTTTGATTGGTGTCACAAGTAGGACCTACACAATAATAGGCAGGTGGTTTTAATCTTATGGCTGATCTGTGTACATTTGAAGTAATCTTTTCCCATGAAATGCTGAATAAAAAGCCAACAAGAAAATATTTGTAACAGTTTTATTTTTATTTTTGTGTACTCGCACAAATGAGTCAAAAAAGCTGCATGCAGTATTGCTTTGTTTCAATCGTGGGCCCGTTAAACATTATATGGAGGTGATTTATCTGATATTTTATAGGAAGAATCAGGAGTATAGGCAGTCACTGTTCTCATTAAATATCTTTACAGTTAACTCATCAGACAGCTGAAAAATGTGCTTTAACAAAGTGTTGGGTGTGCACGGGGGGGCCAGAAAAAAGATGAAGAAAGGCCATGCTCATTAACATGGGAATGTTCCTTGTGCAGTGCTGCTCAGCTGCTCGCTAATAAGTCAGTGCCCTCAGACTTGCTATTAAATCAGTAGTAGCTGGTCTCTAAGAATGGATGAGAAGTCATTACAGTTTAGTAGACGAATTCATTACCATCGACTGTTACTTTTCTTTTAAGATTAGCCATTAATATTCGGTACTACCATACATCATTACAGTTCTGTCCTCATATTAGTTAGTCTAGTAATTAATCTGGACTAGTAGATCCCAGTTATTATTAACAAACTACTATAGTAACACTATTTCTTACTGATTTGGTTAATTGATATTTAAGGAATTGTATTCCAAGGTATTGACCCTCTTTGTTTATATATATATATATCAGGACATAGAGTTTGGGCTAAGTTTGATAGAAAATAGCACAGCCATGTACTTATTGCAGGATGTCAGGTTGTTGTTTTTTTGTTTTTGTTTTTTTTTTAATGGTAGTGGGTGGGAGAGACATTTAAAAAAAAAAGAAAGAAAGAAAAGTGACCATGGTATTGGCTGAAAGAGGAAATATAAAACCCTGGTGGAAAGCAAAACAGAACCACTTCAAACTTTTATTAAAGGGTACCTGTGGTGAATTTGTATTACTAGCTCTTTAAAATGATCACGTATGACATCAACGGTTACGTCAGGCAACGTCAGTCCTTGCTTTTTGTCAAGTACACGCAAGTGCTGCCACACTACTACTACTGCTACTGCTACTACTCGGCATGCACAGTGACATGTTGCCGTCTTCATTGACTGTTCCAGCCCTGGTAGTGACACGAACTCGTTGTTTTGTCCGTTGTTTTGTCCAGTGCTGCGCTGTGTCACCAGGAAAATAAAGGAGTAAAAAACACACGGCTTCACAAACAACAAGCGCAGAAATTGCGGAAAAACTTTTCCTTTCTGACGCGATTCGGTAGTCTGCGAAGACCACTTCAACCCGACCTGCTATAGGTGTGACCTCCAGGCAGAACTACTTGTCATGAAGCCCAAGCTTTTACGTCTAAAACTGGACACTGCTCCTACGGAATTCCTTCATAAAAAGTCAAAGGATGAGAACGGACGGGAGCAGCGCCTCGCCAAAAGGAACCAGTAAAAGGTGAGAGCCTTTAGTATATGGGAAGGTTTATCACCTGAAATGTCCCTCGCTGCTTGTTTACTTGCTCTGGAAAACCCGGCCCAATTAGTTCATGTCACTTCTGGGGGAAAAATGGGGATTGAGTCATTGTGATTGGTTTGGCATGGGCGGTCCTTGTCTGTCAAGTGTGTCAGTATTATAGAGTGACATCTCCAGTAAATAGACATCATCCTTATAAATAATTTCTAAAAGGTTTTTACATAGATATACATTAACATCGTTGCTGAGTTGATAGAGATCCCTCCCAGCCGCCCTCGGACTCACTTGGAGTTTCTCTGCAACATCAGTTTCCTTTCAACAGTCCAAAGACACCTGTCAGAGAGCCCAGGTCCACCTGAGTGCGATTCCGTTGATTCTTGCCTTTTTTGTGGTGAATTGTACAAACACTCGGTTGACGGTGGGAAAGGAATCTCAAGGTCTTATGCATCCTGACCCTGACTAAGTCCACCCTCAGACTGACCCACAATACGTCCTGTTTGAAAAACAGAGAACTCATTTGCTCCTGGTGTTTGTGGTATAGCTAGTTGCTGTGAACCACAGGTGGCAAACTCATGTCCAACTAATTTTATGTGGCCTGCGAGTGCTTTCAAAGTATATGATTAACGTACTTTTGTTGCATCGACCATTACCATGAAACATAATTCATCATCCTTCCACTAGGTGGCGGCAAACCTATTTCAAGTGTCATTCATGGCTCGAGAAACACCGCAGGCTAGCATGTTGCTCTCATGCATTTTCAGAAAAGGAAAGTAAATATAGTTAAAGAGGAAAAATCATAAACTGTAATTATTTTTGCCATGCAGGTTACATGGTTGCCCTTCTTGGCTAAATTATCCAGCCCTTGATGACCTTGGAATGTTGTGATGTAGCCCTCAGTAAAACGAGTTTGATGCCCCTTCTGTAAACAATTTATAGTCAGTCGTCTAAAATAAACTGATCCAATGAGTTCACAGATAAAACCCTGTAATGAAGGGCTTGTATTTATTTTTGAGATGTCTCTATACTTAATAAGAAAGAGCCAAATAAGAGAAACATGCTTCTCTTCTGGATGGACGATCAAAAGAGGAGGAGAAAAAACAAAAAGGTTTTGACTTCCGCCCATTTCTTGTAAAGCAGTAATTTCCACGTTTTAGTCTCTCATCTCTGGTCTTGTTCCGAGTAGTATTAACATTAATGCCAGTGTCAGACTCAGTCCCAGGAGCTGTCCAGCACATGCCTCAGTTTATTATCAAATTGATGAGTGCTTCATCCTTGTGTGTGTGTGTGTGTGTGTGTGTGTGTGTGTGTGTGTGTGTGTGTGTGTGTGTGTGTGTGTGTGTGTGTGGCTCCATTGAGTCATCTAGGTGTCCTGACATGCTCGAAGTGTAATGTGTCACTGAGCCGTTTGTGCTTGGTAACTACAGCAGTGTATGAGCTGAACCGTAGGCTGTTGAATGCTGTGTGTGTGTGTGTGTGTGTGTGTGTGTGTGTGTGTGTTGCACCTTAAAGCCCTACAGTGAGGAGTGTATGTCTGTTTTTCAGTGGATAAGAGGAGGAGTGAGTTCCTTAGGCTTTGAACAGAGTTTGGCAGGTGGTGGGTGTTTAAGGTTTTGTGTGTGTGTGTGTTAGTGCGGAGGTGATTTAAGTGAAGCTTGCAGGTGTGTGTGGTCAGTTTGCGGCTCCTGAGAAAGAGAGCAGTAAGAGGGCTGGTTGTTATTATTAAACCTGGCTAATGAGCCATGATCTCTGATGCTGACCGGACAGATACTTTTCTTGACTTGCACTTGTTTTTTGTCTTATAGGTCCGTCACTCTCTCTCTCTCTCTCTCTCTCTCTCTCTCTCTTTCTCTCTCTCTCTCTCTCTCTCTCTCTCTCCCCCCCCAGCTCAGAGTCCACATGCCTCACATTGCAGTGTCCTTGTTAACATAATCTCCACCCACCCCTTTACTTCGTAGACCTAATGAAGTCTCCCATGCAGAAAGGCGCACACACACTTTTCATTAAGCGAGTAATTCCCTGGTGTTGCTCTCACATCAGTGATGCGGTGGTGCGAGCAGATGTTTCGCTTTGTAAATCAGCCCGCAACAGTGCAGGTGGACTCCGTCAGCAGAAAAGTTCTGTCATTAGGACAACCTCGGGATGCTGAGGAGCGCCAGCGAAAGGCACAGCAACAGCCCCTGTCAGCTTCTTCTCCTCTCGCACTGCCATAGTGGCGAATAAGTCATGAACGCCACGCACTGTGACACTCATAGGCCGAGCTCCTTTCTGAGGATTGATCCAGGCTTTAGATGCCGTATGTGCACTCATCATTCGAAAAGATTTTCAAAGAAAGGATATGTCCATCAATATTTATGGGTTGTAACGCCATATTGCAATGAGGACAAATCACTGTGTGTGTGTTCTTTTAAATGTTTCCAAGCCCTAATATAATCAAATCATTTGTGCCATGTTTCCCATCTGTCTCAAGTATGGTCTTGTGAAATGTGAAGTGATGCTGGCGTTGAGAGAGATATATATATATTTTTCTTTCGTGTTTTTCCTTTTGTATGATTCGATCTATTTCATCCAGGGTTTGGGAAAGGTACTCAACTGTATTTTTGGCAAATCACACTTTGATACCAAAGAATCGAAAAACTCCCAGCAGGAATATGAAGATTGGGGTTATAGGGGTATGATCATTGACTGTGTGTCTTACACACTCATCTTACACAAACATATTTATAAGAGCATGGTAGTGGGGAAATTAGTCAATATACACTGCCTAGCTTAAAAAAAAAAAAGAAAAAGGCACATGCTAATATTTTATTGGCCCCCAGTGCAGCCAGCCATGTCTCTCTCACTGTCTGTGGTGAGAGGCATGTAAAAGAACCATTGCTGTCATTCGAAAAGAGTTGGCCATTGGGTTGGAGTCAGCGTGTTTCTGCCCTTGATGGCCTGGTGAGCTGTCCAGGGTGTACCCCACCCCTGCACAGAGTTGGCTGAGATGGGAGCCAGCCTCCCCGCGACCCTAATTAGGATTAAGTGGTTCAGAAAATGAACGAATATTTTGTTGGCGCACCTTTAGCCTTAATCATAGCTCATATTCATCATGGTATTGTTGCTTCAGTTGGTCAGGTCGCGGCCAAGCAACATTGTGGCAATAGAATGATGTCGGTTGATGACCTGACTGTACTGAATGAGCAGGTTACCATATCGATGGACTTTGTCCTCCCTGCTAGTACGGATGTAAAATTGGGGCTCAAATACTGAAAGAGTAGTTTGGGGAGCATGAGGAATCATTTTGACACATGAACCTCCACCCCAGAGTCCTGACCTTAACCTTGTTAAAATCTTTGGGATGTGCTGGAGAAGACTCTACGGAGTGGTTCAGTTTTCCGCTCAGTAATTCAAGATGTTGGTGAAAAATAAACGCAGTGGATGGAAATAAACGTTGTGATGTTGTGAAGTTTGCTGACTCATTGTCATGGTGATTACAAGCTGACTTGTTATTAAATGTGTTTTTTAGTCTGGGAGATGTATTAAGAGCTATAGTGCATCTACTGGTTTAATTATGTCATGCTCTTGGTTCCACCACGAGTTTGGGTGACTGATTTTGCACATTTCCATTTTTGTGTTGGGCTTCAAGTTCTGTGATTTTGTTCAACCTTCTTAAAACAACCTTCTTAAACACATGGATTAGCTAGCTGTGAATTAAAGTGGGATACAACAGTTGGTGAGAGTGAGTGAGGTTCATAATAGTGAAGCCAAAGGAAATCTTTTTTTGTTTGTTTGTCTTCATTCAGCCACTCAACCATTAAACAAATACTCTAATGCATAGATTGGAGCTTCTTTTCTCCTTGCATGCATGCTTCTTAACGAATGAGTGTTTAGGGACCTCCTAACTACACATTTCATCCTCCCCCGCCCCCTTCCCTATTGTGCCATGTTCTCCCCGTACCCTTGTTGCATGAACGGTTAATTTATTGGGGCTCTGGGCTTTTCAGAGTTTTCGGCTCTTCAAAGCAATTCTGACAAGGAATATACCCCGCAAAGTGATAACACAATGGATCATTATTTTTCGGTAACAGAGCTGAAGCAAGAATCCTTGAGAAGGAAGAGAAAAGCAGTGAGTCATGTCTAAATCAAGAATGCCCTGAGCTTTACAAATAAGAGCAAGCTAGCATTGAGGTTAAAATCAGATCTGCTTGATTATTGGCTGGCTAATGTATAAATTATGGTACGTAGCCTGCAGCATGAGTTAATGCAGCTCTAGCACCTGTTGTACCTGCTCAGGAAGTTACCATGCAGCCATGAACTGGAATTCGAATCCCATGTCTGATTGGAAACAGTACCAGTTTTGACCGCAACCGTGCATTATATTTCCTACTGCAAAGTCAAATCCTTCACAGATCATGACAGAAGGATGTCTAGACCGAGGGAGAGCGCTCGTATGCGAAAGCTCATGGCTGCTGGTCTATTTGTGGCGTTATTGGGTTTTACAGAGCCTCGCCGGCATGAGCCGAGTCAAACAGAGAGCAGCTCCTGTCAAAAACATTTCACCCCGCAGCCAGCGCACACATTCCTGAACCCCACACAGGAGCACGCTTCATATCATAACTACAACTCACACTCACTTAAACACTCCACTGAGGCTTTTTCTCTCTCTCTCTCTCTTACACACACACACTCACACACACACACAAGTTTTGATGAGCTGTGAGATGAGCTGTCACCAAGAGAGGCCACTGCACCAAACAAGATTAATATTTAAGACAACATTAAAGTCAGAGAATATTTGCAGCACCACTTAAAGCAAAAAAATCCTGAGCTTGGATTTAGGCTTAATCTTTACTTCCCTATTATATATATATATGTGTGTGTGTGTGTGTGTGTGTGTGTTTGTGTGTGTGTACACTGTGTATACATATATACATTCTTCTGCATTTTTGTAAGCATGTCAGTGAATAGATGCAACAGTCTGCCAATATTTCATATGACTGGAGGCATAAATAATTTGATATGCGAAGCTCAACACTAATTTGAAGCAAGTTTAATAAAACTGATGCATGATGTGTTGAATACTAAAATGTTTACGTCTGGATGCGGGCTCATGTGTTTCTTTGATCTGTGTTCATCCTACTTGGTGTCATTTACAAGAGAAAAAAGAGAAAGAAATCAGCTTTAGCTTCAAATCTACATTTTAGTCTCTGACATTTCTGTTTCCATTGAATCAGATACTGTTTTTTTCTCTCTGTGTCTGTTTTATCTTTCTTTTTCTCTGTCTCTCTCTCTCTCTTTCTCCCCCCCAGCTGGCCATTGATTTCTCTCTGTCTCTACCTTTATGTGGACAGCTCACTATTGGTTCGCTATTGTGAGAGGAAAACTTTGATCTACTTCAAAGATTTTCACCCACCTCTCCCCCCAAGTCAGTTCTGTTTTCATCCCGCTCTTTTTTGAGTTATTAAAGCTGTGTGTGTGTGTGAGAGAGAGAGAGAGAGAGAGAGTGAGCGAGCGAGCGCGCGCAAGATCAATTGCCTTTCAAATGTGTCTGATAGTGCTTAATAACTGCTGTAAGTGGATGCAGAGCTGTGAAATGCAGTGAGCTAAAAGGAACATCGCTATAAACAAATTTACGCAGCCAGCAATATGCCAAGTAAAGCTTTACAGCTGGTGTAATTTAAGTTTCCACCGAGTTGTCTGAGATGATTTAATGTTATAAACGTTGATGAGATCTCATTTGTAACACAAATGCTGCAGAATAAAGAGTTATTAGCACAGAATCTTGTTTAACTCTGCTATTGGGACAGGTATGTATGTATGTAGGGATGTATGGTGGTATGAATCTACAATGTCTTTTAAGATGGCTTGGATTGTTTCCTAGAAGTGCTGCACCACTTCGTAAACCTGAATTCAGTAGTTATTTTCATGGCCAAACAACTTTTCAATGTTGCCAGCTTAGAGACGTTGCCACTACATTTGGTGATTTTATTCAACTCTTTAGCATTTTCTCAGGATGCTTTAGTGACTGTCTTGATCTTCATAGAGCTCTCCAGCTCACATCACAGCTGCTGTTGTACACAACCGTGGTTCCGCCCAGGACCAATCACTGATACTCTTAGTCCCACCCATGACCAATCACTGATACTCACTCCTGCCAATGACCAATCACTGATACTCTTAGTCCCACCCATGACGAATCACTTATACTCACATCTTGCCAATGACCAATTACTGATATTCTTAGTCCTGCCCTTGATCAATCACTGATTCTCTTAGTCCCACCCATGAGACTCATGGTCGCGCCCATGACCGATCACTGATGTCTCTGCTTCTACCCATGACCAATCACCATATATTTGTGTGTGTGTATGTATATGGTCGCGCCCATGACCGATCACTGATATCTATGCTTCCACCCATGACCACTCATCATATATGTGTGTCTGTGTGTGTGTGTGTGTGTGTGTGTGTGTGTGTGTGTGTATGGTCCCACCCATGACCAATCATTGATAACAATGTTAAGTTTTATAAACAGATGTTCCTCCACCATGCTATTGTTATTCTCTCTTCTGAAGTTAATTAATGAAAAAAAATGAATACCATGTGACCAATCAGCATTGAGTATTTAGCAGCATATTTTTCATGATGCATTGGAATAATAGTACATCCCTTGTGCAACATGTGCTGTACACACACACACACACACACACACACACACAAAAATTTTAATCTTTAACTGCAGAACCTCACAGCTTTTCCATTCAGGCAAGGGAACAGTACCAGAAACTGGTCATCATGCACAGTAACATGAACATGCTGTTCCAGAACATGGTGGAGTATTTCGCCATAGACCCCAAGAAGACCTCCGTGGATGAATTCTTCACAGACCTGAGTAACTTCAGAACCATGTTTATGGTATGTGGTCTACCTTCATTTTTGTGGTTGTGTGATGATGATGATGATCTTGCTGTACTTTTTTCTTGTTTTAAGATTCCTGGCGTTTTTCGTGTGTTCTCGCTTACCTCAGCGTGCAGTGTTTAATGCATATCCATAATATCCAACTTTAATCAACCCAGTCGAGCTGCAACTCAAATCTAACATGCCTCAAATGGATAAGCAGTTAATTAAGAGGATTAGGGGAAGTTTGATCACTGGCTTACAGTGACGGCTTTCCATTGAGCCTCCTAGTGAATTAATAATGAGTAATGAATGTTCAGTCAAAGTGAAACAACTTAAATTGAAATAGCTTAAACTGAATAGGACCAAAAGAAATCTTATCATACACTGTAGGGTTAAAAGTATGTGGACGCATGAGTTTTGAACATGACGTTCTAAAACCTTAGGCTGTAATATTGATGTATTTCCTTTTTGTTGTGATAACTTCTGGATCCTCTTCTAGATTTTGGTTTTAAAACTATAGTATACCAAGACATTTGGGACAATTCTGCAGGGGAACCTGTGGTGCAATGGTTAGCACGTCTGCCTCACAGATCGATTCGCAGGCTCGGGGCGTTTGTGTTTGGAGTTTGCATGTTCTCCCCGTGCTTGCGTGGATTTCCTCCAGATACCCCGGTTCCCTCCCACAGTCCAAAAACATGCACAGTAGGCTAATTGGCTGTTCCAAATCACCCCAAAGTGTGAGAGTGAGTGTGAATGGTTGTATGTACGTTGGCCCTGAAATGGTCTGGAGACCTGTCCAGGGTACCCCACCTTCGCTCAGAGTTGGCTGAGATGGGTGCCAGCCTCCCTGCGACCCTAATTAGGATTAAGCGGCTTAGGAAATGATAAATGAATGAATGTTTTTTGGTGGCATATGCTCAACATTCCATGGGGACTGATAGGATTGGTAAAATTCGTAATATGGTACAACTGGCCAAATTTACATAAAACGTTGTGATTGGTTAAAATTGCAAGGTTGCACAGAATGCACGAGGATTGAACTGATGCGATTGCGACATCAGATGTTCCTGGAGGGACTGGTAAGGGCATACTTACTTTTTCTATATGACTGATCAGCTTTTTGCATATTTAAATGATGAAAATGGTAATTTTGTGTGTCATTTGTCAGAGTATATCACCTTTATCTGTGGGAATTGTTTTAAAAAGAGTGAGGTATTCACTTGTTCAAGCATGATAAAAAAAAAAAAAAGATCAGTCATTTAAATGGGATGTACTTTTTTCATATGACTGCAAGTTTGATAAATCAATATAGAATAGACATGTTAACTTACTAGCTAGTTAAGACGCTTTTTGTACTTGTTAGTTTAAATTCTTTTGGTTTAAAAGTTATCTTGCTACAGTAGAGGTTAGTTATTTAGATGAAATGGGTGTTTCAAAGACAGAACTTCGTGGAGTAACTAGGACTCTTTAATTACCTGTGTGTGTCCCAAACCGATCAGGCTCTTATTAGAACCTCAGCCATCCCAAATGCTGGACCGTGTTCTAACAAGACGTCTGGATAGATGGTCTAGCCAAAGTCTGGATTCCGATAATGTTCTGAGAGTGTATGTCAGTTTTAATATTAAGAAATGTCTGCCGTCGCAGAGATGCTTTACAAATGTAACATTCCAATAATTGTTGCTTATAGCGCAAAGTAATCATTGTTCAGTGCCTCATTGTATTTTCAGTCTCCTACAAAGTGCTAAATAGCAGGTTAGCAAGCAAGCTGTTATTTAGTTTCCGAGCAGGCAGGAAGTGTTCAAGCGAGTTTTTGACAGATTTTACACGAGCGCTTTCTCTAACCCCACGTTATTCTACATTTCCAGGCTGCAGCAGTGGAGGCGTTATTTACCAGGTGATATGGTTTCTTGTAGAAAGAAGCTTTTGAGCCTTTAATATCTCAAATCTAGAAGGTTTTTGCTGAGTATTTTGTTATCTCTATAGGATTTCTAAGAAGCATTCAAAAATAACGTGCTAATTCAGGCAGATTCATAACGGTATATTTTTTAATATTGGTAGAAGGTGGGGATTTTTTAATAAACAAACCCCCACTGAGACTCTACAACTTTGTCCTGGAATTCTTTTTATAGCTTTTGGTGCAGTTTGTTTAGGTTTGTCCTCTGAAGCCTTTAAGGAACAGGGCTGTCCATAATCGAAGTGAGGTGGTGAATACTTATGCAAAGCTCTGTAGCTGTCAGTCAAGACACTTCTGTATTGCAGTTTAATCAACATACAGTCAATCTGAAAGCTGCCAAAGTTTTACCTCGTACTACATTATATTTTTTTAACAAGTGGAAAATGAGGCGCTCTTGCAGCGACATGATTTAAACTGACCCAGAACCAAGCCATCAGCCCTTGTGTGTGTGTGTGTGTGTGTGTGTGTGTGTGTGCTTTGCAGTTGAAACGCAGTGTGTATTCGGGAGCACAGGCCTGGGGGGCAGAGATAAAGCTAGATAATTAGCAGCCCGACAGCGCTCTTCAGTGCCAAGCTAACGGCTCAACACATGACCCGCCAAAATGGATTTCACGCTCCCGTGCCTTTTGTCTTCCTCGTGCTACAAATGAGATGGAGCGAGCGTGTGCGTACAGGCGCTCGGGTTTGCGCATGCTCTTACACGCTCCTCTCATTCCATTTCTGACTGTTACAGTGTAGTAATCTGACGAAAGAGGCACGCAGGCTGTCTGCTTTATGAAATGCCATTTGAAATGCAAAGTCATTTTCCACTTGGCTGCGGAGATGATGAGAAGAATCTCATTGCTTTTATTATTTTAAATTATTTCGTGATAGAAATTCGAAGATTTGGTGAACAGACTGTCGACGGGTCTTCAATCAAATGCATGACAATGCGCTCCCGTGGTGCAGCTCTTTATAGTTCCCTATGCGAAACCAGTCGTCTACTGTTCTGTCTTGACATTCGCGTCATTCAGATGACAAGTGTGTCACGTTGGGCTCAGGAGTCTTCACATGCAATCTGAAAGTGGTTTTACAACCGCTCCAATTCTCTTAAGATTTTTTCTTGTCCTATTATAGAAATTGCTCTTGAGGGCCCTGTTTACGTCGTCGTTCACGACTGGAAACATTCTTCAGAGTCAGCTTGAACACACCAACCCCCCCCCCCCCCCCCCCTTGCCCATTAGGATGTTTCTGTTACCTGTCATCACTGACACTATTGTAGTTGTAATAGTCTTGTCAGTTTCACGTGATCGTGTGCCATTATGTTAGAGGCCGCACTTAGAGATTGTATTCCAAGTTTTCCCACGTGACCAGAACGTCAGCCGTCTTTGGGAGCAGTGACTCTAAGTTGGCAGGTGGTGAGCGTGTCACGTTAGGAGCTATGAGACCCAAGCTGAAAATTCTAGAGGAAAAATCCTGCTTAAAATGTGAGAGACCGTTTGGAGCGGTGGAATGGTGTACTGTCCAGTGATGGGGACGTGAACCTTTCTCCCAGTGGTTGCCTTTATTGGAGTCTCTGCATAGTAATGATCACAGTGCTATTGCCACTTTGTTGTGGATTGCAGTCTCGGAGTGCAGCTTGTCTCTTTGGCTCAGCTTCAGCAGCCTGTCATTTGGGCTGAGGCTGTATAGAAGGTCATCAAACTGGGACACACACACACACACACACACACAGAGTCCTTTTTCAGGCCAGTGATCATCTAACCCTCAATAGATGCTTGTTTAAATCAATGCTGAGGAGTGACAGGGGACCAACACGCACAGACACACACACTTTCCGTCATTCTTTCACTGGCACATACACTCTCCTACAGTCTCAGTCTCTTAACCTCCTGCTCTGTTATGACCATCACTTCACTTCTTCTTCCTACTCCAATGATTTTCTTTGCATATTCCAAGCTTGTGAGGAAGTTTTGTGAGAAGATTTAAAAAAAGGAATAAGAGTACATTCATACAGGATGAGTACAGGATAAGTACACCGATCAGCCATAGCACATAAAACATTACGAGCACTGATAGGTGAAGTGAATAACATTGCTATCATGTTACAACGGCACCTGCCAACAATTGGGATGTATGAGAAGAAACAGTCAGTTCTTGAAGTTGATGTGTTGGAAGAAGGAAACATGTGCAAGAGTAAGGATCGGAGTGATTTTACCAACGGCGACACGGGGCTTTTCCACATCTAGTTAGATTTAGGTCGGCTCTAGAGAGATCAGTCTTGCCAAGATTGTTTCTAGGACTCGTTTCTCTTCACATCTGAAACAGCAGAATGGATTATAAGACACGCTCGTAATATCAGTGTGTCCAAACTACGAAAACCAGACCGGAATGGACGTTAACTAGGTACGAAACGTTGCATTTATAGGAAGGCATCGTAGCAACATGTTAGTTTTATTTAGAGTTTATCTGTCTTCTGTGTCACTGGTCAGTTTGAATAAAAAAAAAGAAGAAGCAGAGAAGAGAAAAGCAGGACTGCAATGTGTACGACGCAGCTGCATGTTTTGTTTTTTTAATGCATTTGCTATTGCGCAATACAAGAGCATGAACCACATGACCAAAAATATGTGGAAACATGAATACCAAACCCTCATGTAGTTCTTGCCCTAATCAAAACATTTATCAAACACCAGTAAACAGTAATGTATCTATTCTAGAAACCATTCGCTTGTGAATCTTAGTTTACTGGTTCTTATATATGTCGGAATATCGCCATCGCAATTCGTAATATCTACACATACCAGTATACCATGATATACCTCAGCAGCCTACATAATGGTCTGGTAAATTACTTGTCAGAACTTACTTGAGGTGCTGTTTTCCTCCTTTTCTGTCTCCTGGCATGATAAATTTGTCAAATTGTTTTCTGGTGTGAGTGCACTTTAAACCGCAGGAAAGGGTCTTGGCAGAACTGGTTTTGGACTGGCTTTGAGCCTGATGTGGACAGGGAGATTGATTCAGATCGGTTTTGATGCTGTAGTGTGGACAGGACCATAGTGATAACTGAATGACTAGGTCTAGGCCTTGTGGGGTGTTCCTGGTATGCAGTGGTCAGTACTTACCAAAGGTGGTCCATAGAAGGACAACCAGTGAACTGAAAACAGGGTCATGGGTGCCCAAGGATCAGTGATGCATGTGGGGAGAGGAGGCTAAGACATGTGATCTGATCCTACAGGAGAGCCACTGTAGCACAAACTGCTGAAACTGTTAATGCTGGTTATGATAGAAAGGAGTCAGAACACACAGCGTGTTGCAACCTGTTGGGTATAGGGCTGCCGAGCTGCGGACTAGTCAGGTGGTTTTAATGTTATGGCCAATGCCTATATATCTATATATATATATATATATATATATATATATTGCACAAGTTAAAATGAATATGCAAACCAACAAAACTCCTTAATAGTCTGTCTACAGAAAATAAAAAAGCTGATTAGTGTGAGTTTTAAAGAACCGAACAAAACATTTAATTTATTCCCTAAAAATCTTCAACTAGCATTAAAATACACTTCCCATCCTTTTTAATTTTAATTGCTCCTTTTTTTAATCTTTTTTTTTTCCCCAGTACATTTAGCAGTACATTTACATATATATATTTTCCATTTTACTCATGCAACACTCCCTAAACTCCTTACTGATTATATGGTATTGAGAGAGGCATGTACTCACCTATCCAGACGGCTGATTGCTCAGGGAAGTTTGGTTCAGACACTGACGCTGAATATGGACTAGAGAGTTTGAAAAGCTCTAAGGTGAGTCTAACCCAACAGACTACATGCAGTGTGAAAGTCATTCTCCGTCATTCAGAACATCCGCCGAGATCTGAATAATTCTCCATATCATACAAAAGCTACTTTATAACACTGTTAAGTTCGGAGGAAAGAACATTGGAGCCAGTGCAAGTCAGACGCTGTTCGCTGTTTGCGATTCATTCTAGAAAATTCCATGAAAATATGGAATTAAAGTATTAAATAGTAAATATTTTATTTAAACATTTTTTCCACCAATCGTGACTTTAACAGCTTGATGCAAACAGGATGAATCTAGTCTTGAGAGCAGGCAGCCATATTCTTGCTAGCTTTTTTTTTTTGGGAGAACAGGGAGCAGAGGAACATGGATAGCAAATAAAATAGATAGGCTACACTCTACTGCCCGCGTAGTTGGGTGGCGGAGGCTGTATTGGTGAAAAATTAAGTTTTGACAGCTGAGGGCCGACCTGCTTCATTGTAAACCGTGTTGACTAACAACGAAGATGGCCAACAGGTGGAATCGTCTGCCGCAGAGTGTAGCTGATCCACCCTATATGACGTTCATGAGGAGAAACATGGGCAAAATCGTGCAGTTTATTATTATTATTATTATTATTATTATTATTATTATTTGACTTATCCGATCTCAATGATGGATAAGTCAGCTTGTTGAAGAATATCAAGATTTATCTGATGGCTTTCCACCAATCAGAATCAAGAAAATATTTAGAATGAATGATAAGGATGAATGATGCACGTACTGTAGTGCACTGTATGGAAAAAACACAGAGCCTCGACCTCAACCCCTCTGAACACCTATGGGTTTGACTGGAAAGCCGACTGCATGCCCACACCTTCTCGCCTGACATCACTAATGCTCTTGTTGCTGAATGAACTCAGGTCTAGCGGAAAAGCCTTCTCAGAAGAGTGTAGGGAAAGATATCTGGATCTCGGTGTCCAACATGCAATGCAATTATGATGGCTACCCTAAGTGTCCACAAACCTTTGGCCATACAGTGTATTGCCTCTACCTAGTTTGTTCACTGCTTAATGGCAGCTTAAAAGGATTACTAGATTTTATATAGATACAGACTGACTCTGAATCTGTATCAAGAACATTGAATCGATTTCAGTTGAAACAGCTTTGGCTTGGACTGTGACTCTACAGCTCACGCACAATAAGAGCGATCATGCTTTCACGCACCACTTTACTAGAGAGGCTGTTTTTCAGCCATGGTTCTGTATGGACTAGAATTTGCTACCTCATTAATAAAGCACAACACTTCTTCTAGATCCAGACATTTGACTCTCTGCGAATAAAATGACCCTCCTAAATCCACTGGCCCAGTTATAGTCTCACTGAAACTCTTTATGACTGAAAGTTTGTGGACACCTTAGCATCACGCTGTTCTTGTTGAACATCCTGCTCCAGACTGAGCCATTTTTTGTATTATAGTAACCCCCACTCTTCTGGTATGACTTTCATTTAGGTTTATGGAGGGCTGCTGTTAGGATGCGCTAGATCTGGTGCTGATTTGGGGATCAGGTCTGGGAGGGCAACCAGCAGTTCAAGTTCATCCCCAAGAGTTGACTTCAGGGTTCCAGTCCAACTTTGTCAAACCTTCTTCATGGGGTTTGCTTTGTGCTCAGGAACAAGCTTCGGTCTGCTGGTTGCAGTGATGGGAACGTGTAATGCGGTTGCAATGTGAGGCAAAAGTTTGGTGAAAAATCACATACGAGTTTGATGGTCAGGTTTCCACCAAGCTTTTGGGTGTAGTATATTTGAATAATGCAGTAGGACTATTTCTGGACTGTAACGCTGGAGCCTTTTTGTGCACAGTAATTAGCCACTAATGCATAAAGTACTGCTTGGGTATCATATAAGCGGTGAGGAGATTAAAAATTATAAAGGAGTGAAACGATTAAATATGCACTGGAAAGCAAATGATGAATGAAGAAGTGGTTATTAAATTAGTTTAATGTATTTTACTGACCATATGAGACTTGAGAGAGTAATAAACAATTTATTAAGAGGATTTAGTTGCGTACTCATTGGTACTTGGTAAGCTTTTTTGAATTTGTTGGATAACTCATTAATGACTTTGGTAGGGGGTTGCCATAACTTGGCGTATTCACAGATAACACTAAAGGTCAACTGAACACTTGAAAATAACTGGATTCCTGTAAGAAAAGGTGAAAAGGAGAAGAGCAGAGCCTTAATGTACCGACCCACTTCAGTTCGCCTTCTTATAATTAGCCCACACACGATGGGGAACAGGGGGAAAATAGCGAGAGCGCTCCATAAATAGAGCGGTGAAATGAACCACAGATGTGAAGGTGCTCCTCCTTGCTGCTCTAGGCCATGTTACACCTCAAGCTCTGATTATTCTCATTACCTGATTAGAGAAGGGTAGGTCTGAAGAGACGTACTTGGGCACGCGCACACACACTCAAATAGATTACCGGCTCCTATTCTTTTTTATGATTTATCCTCAATATATTTCATTGTCCGCAGCATTAGAGAGAATGGAGGGGGAAAAATAGCGTGTTTATATTAATTAGGAAGCCGTGAAGAGCCGCATTACCAGCAGAATGGATCTCACTTTTTAAATTGGATCAAAGCGTGTGAATGAAATGGGGCTTTCAAGGGACATAATAATAGCTGTTTGATTTCACACCTCCCTAGAAGCTCTAGAAAGTGCTGAGAATTCATTACGGCGTGTACATCAGTGTCACGCACGCAGCGGATTGCAGTGTAAAACTGACCAGAAAATTACCAGGCCAAAGATCTAACTCCCTGAAAGCTTCATCTCTAGACCTCCATGTGGTGCGCTGGCCTTTCCGCGTATTCTGCTCAGAGCAGCTGATCCCACGAGAGGCAGAGGAAGAGGCGCCTTCCTCTGTTAGTGTGCTTTTTTTTTCTTCTTCTTCTTTTTCCGTAATATCAGAAAATCAACAACTTAAAGAAGTGTTACATTTTTTTACACAAACTTGTGACTATCTGCAAAACACGAGTCCACGAATTACTGATTGGCGCAGAGTTCAGGCTTGCCGAACCTTACTAATGACTTCTACCATTTACATGTTGTTCAATCAGCTGCTAGTGTGCAGTGGCTTCAGCGTTCGCAGCTGGAGACTTGCTAATATGTGATATGCTCTCGCGCTCGTTCCATGTCGTGCCTGTGCTCTGAATTTGTGAGTGTGTGTGAAGGGTAGCATGCGTTTAAACATGTCCTTAAGCCGTGTGAGTGGGAGGGAACTCTGCCCACTCTGTGCCCTCTGTTAAAAGTGGCGTGTGGAAAAGACCGGGACTCGGAATGCTGGTAGCTAACGATGAATACACAATCAGGGAGAGGATGAACCCAGCGAAAATCTCCGCAACTTCTCCTTAAATCATCCTACTTAATTTGCTTGTTAAGAGATAATTTACTTATCAGCTCTTTTTCCTCAAGCCAAGCTGGCATCTATCATTTCATACAACTCTCTCCTTCTTAACCATCTGTCATTAACATGCCCTTTCCCTCACATTGCTGTTAACTGAATGAAGACTCTACTTTCAGTTCGAACCCTGTTGCTCCCCCCCTGTGCTTTCTAATAGCCATTAACTCATGTTAAAGAGCACTATTTTGGACCTCTTTACCCTCAGACTAACAGCATTGACTGAGCATATTGAATGAGTATTGTCTTTAACTGGCTGTTTGGCTAATGTGAATGGAGACCTGCTGAGCCGCAGTTGACCACCTGCTATCGAGTCTCTCTCTTTTGGCCTGCACCATTAGACAGATTTTTATCTCTTTCACATTGACAGTGTTTGTGTAGCTCTCATGCAACATGTTCTTTGGCATTTTGTGTGAATGTCGAAATTGGATCTGCCCTTTGGCTCGCTTTGTGTTGAAATTGACTTTACATTCGGACGGCCAGCGTTAAGAAGGTCTTGGGTGGGGTTTCAGTCTTTTGGGTGTGAAGCTATCCTACATTTCAAACAAGTCTTTACAGCAGTGGAAGTGCAGGCGTATATATTGATGGTTTCCGGTATTGAATCTGAAAGTCGGAGAACATCGTTTGACATTGGTAGTGCTCTTTTAATGTAAACAAAAGAAGTGCTCTTGTGCCTGAAGCAAAGCAATTACAGTTTGTGAAATTAGTTTCACTCACTCTGTCTGCGGCGTTTCATACCACAGCTCATCCTGTCAGACTGCATTTGACTTGAGCAGTGGGGGAAACCACGTGGCCTTCGGTGCTGGCACGATCGCCATAATTAAGTTCAAGCCGCAGCTGGAAGAAAGAAGGCTGTTGTTTATAATGAGGAAGGAGCGAAGTGAAGAGAGGAAAAAACAGTGTTTTGTCCTAATTCAATATCCAGCATTTCCTCTTTTTCCCCTGCCCTCTCGTTTAACATGTTTACTGCTCGGTTAGTCAAATAAAAAGCCACGGAATTCATCTCCAGGTTCTGGGCTAATACGGTTGGGCCACAAATAACACACCGCTGTTTGCACACTTTATAGGCTGTAGATGCAGGTTGGGGTTGTTAGAAGCAAAGTACAGCTATAATATCTGTTATACATTCAATATAATAAAAGAAACCAGACTGGAAAGGGTTAAAGTGCTGCAGAATGCATTGGCATGATGAATCTGCAGAATAGAAATTGGGTTTGAATGGGCAGAGCTAATATGCTATAAATTGGGTGGGATAATCTGATCTGCAGTGAAAATATTCTATAAAGTGGGCGTGGCTAATCTGTGATAAAGTTTCTGGGAAACATGCATTTTTATCTGCTATTGCATCTTAGATTCCATAAAAGGAGAAGCGACATTAGGTCATTAGACACATTTCCATGCTCCCTGCCCTTTAGAATGCATTTCATATATATATATATATATATATATATATATATATGAATGCACTATAACCCACGTCTTACCTGACAACTAATTAATTGCAGTTTGAACTCATTAAGTGATTCTAAACATCACTTAACAGCAGTGCATGTGAAGTGCGCTCATGCATTTTCATTTTGATCTTCCTCTGAAAAGGCAGAGAAGCAGAATAACCCACAGGCAAGCACTTCTGAGAATCATCTCTGCCTCGCTGCCAGTAGCTGCTGGGCCTGGCTTTGCAGAGGCTCAAGTGAACATGGAATAGAGTGGAATTCAGAGTCACACTCAGTCAACTGCAACGGCATGTCTGTGTTTGTCGAAGGCGAGCTTTTTCTGAGTGGGAAGAGAGACAGACGGTGGACAGTCCTGCTCAACAGATTATTATATCTGAAACGCACCAAGTGCTGTTCCTGTCAGAACGATTAAAACGTGATGGAAAGTCTATAAAACCGTGCCAGACATTTGGATAACTTGGAATTAATACAACACATAGATTTATTCCATTTAAACTCTAAAACTGCGTTCCAGTTATTTTATTTTATTTTTATTTATTTATTTTTTTGGATTCCCAAAGCAATCTTGTTCACAGCTTTGTGTTCTTGGTACAGTCTCAACCAACCACATAAGGACGCACAAGAAACCATGTCCAATAGTTATAGTTAATGTTAAGAATTTTCTGTCAGTTGTACATAATTCAGTTAAAATGTGAAATTATTTTGCGACTGCACAGTGACCTACGTCACGGACTGTTTATTGCCAGGGGTATAACAATCAGGATTCTGATCTGTGCATTGGTTTAAATGGAAACAATTGAAATCCATGAAGACGCCAATCATAATTCAATCATCACTGAATATAATTGATTTTACCTCGGCTGGGATTGGTTGCAAGGAGTGTAAATCATATATTAAGCAATGTTGCTTGTTACTCACCAGCTTAAAAGATTTTAGGTAACGTGGTGATTGTCTCTGACCAATCAGCTGCCTAGATTGCTCATAGCTCCACCCACTTACTCCTGCACAAACAAATTCTGCAATTTGGGGTACAAGTTACTTAAAATTCTTTTAAAGGAAGTAAAAAAAAAAAACTTTCAACCAAATGGGACCAGATTTAAATGTGTATTTAAAAGTTTGTAATTTTTATTATTTTCCCTTATAATTGTTCTATTGCTATAACTGACTGGAACCTTATTGGATCTTGTATTTTTTCCCCCACTGCACAAGCCCTCATCACTTGGGTGAGGTTTGTAGAAGCCTCTTGACCACAGTGGTGTTATGGCTGCCAACTATTCCACTCTACTGATGCTTGAAGCAAGTGTGGCCATCAGTGTGAGCACCATGCCACTGGCCATGTCAGCCAGATCAGAACCCACTACTCATCGCCCGATAGATAAGAGCCACTCTGTGTAGTGTGTCTGGACTGATGAGACCACAGACACACATTGTCTCCATCCCCGTTCCATTAGCCTACTAACTGAGAGCTTTAGAGGAACCAGAAAATGGGCTTAATACTGACAGAATCGTGATCAGTTAAAGGTACAAAAAAAAAAAATCGGTTGGTTCAGGGGTCACATTAACAAAATATTTCCCATCATTATAAGAAATCTTTAAGACATCCATTAAATGTTCCTGAACGCTGGCTGCAGTGGTGCTGGTAATACCCAGTCTCCAGTGTCCCCAGCAATAGAACATCAATTCAGCCTTCAAAACAAGATTAACACAGGCACGAGAAGACGTCTGTCCCCGGAAAGATGCAAAGCCCACTAACAATCGCCTCTGCACCATTATCCCCTGATGGGTTCAATTGCAGTTTTCCTGGACAATTTGTATTTTTGGATTTTTCTGTTTAAGTGGGACCTGCTGATACAGATTTTCATTTGAACAGCTGTAAGTAACAGCATGACCAAACAAAAACAACTTTTCTTGAATGCTAAATTTTATTTTTACAAGAAATTATTGCACCTTTAATATTATTATTGTCATTATTATTAACCATTATTTATTGCTGTCAAGCAATTAAAAAATAATCAAAATAGTAACATGCTCTGTGATTTCTTGCTGTAAAATTGTGTATATATATATATATAAATATATATATATATAGCCATGACATCACTGGCTGTCGATTACAAGCAAGCTGTGCACTTATAGGAGGAGGAGAATATGGAAGGAAAAACCTAGGGTAGCACTTTTTACCAAAACAACATCTAAACATCAGCGTAGTCCAGTTATTTTCGGTTAAAATTTCAGGATAAAGTCTTATTTTTTTTCCCCAAATCTATGATGGAACCTTTTTTTAAATAAAATTCTGATAATAGAATCCTTATATCAGTACGATAGAGTATTTTTGGCAAACGATGAGTTTTCCAATGATTCATCTTTTTTAATTTTAAATAAATATTAAAGAAACACAAGTTCTTGTAGCGAGCTCCACTTTTCGGCCATGCCTAAATCAATATATTACGATACTGCCTTTGTATGGGCAGCAAGGAGTCATTCGGGGTTTGATCATCAAAATATGAATATTGCGTTCATTGGTCCAAGGCCGTCTGCCTTCTTCATTTCACAAAACCCAGAACAGTACTGGGTCAAAAAGCACTACGGATTACACCACGGATAATCCGAGTGAATTATTTTAGCTTTGTTTTTTGTCTGTAAATAATGAATCAAACCTAATGCATTATTTTTGACAGCCCTATTATTAGTGTTATATCGTAACAGTAGGTTATGGAACTTGCCAGGGATCTGAAACTTCTCTTAACCAACTCCAATAGTGGGGTTTCAGCAGCGCCTGCTGTCTGCTCATCTCTTTTCAAACACTGGAACGTGCTAGCTCTGCAGTTTTCCCTTGTTAGCTTCTTTAGACGGCATGTTCAGCTGGGTGATAGTGTTTTAAGTGTGTAATTAGGTTCGTTGTTCCAAACGTTTTCGTGGTGGTTCCCTTGCCTTACATTTATTACAAATTGCGAGCTTTTCGTCTTTACTCAGGGTGGAAAACTTTGATACTAATGATGTTAACCCATGGTTTAAACATGATCACGACTGTGAGGTTATATGGGCGTGTGCAACTGTGATGTAATTACCTGCGCCGGAATCATAAAGACCGGCTCAGAGTGTCAGCCTAATGTCGGCCTAGTGTCGGCTGTTCTCTGGTCAGGCCGATAAAATTAACAATTGCCCAGTTCCGGTCTCTGGCCAGTTTCTCTGTAAATCTCTAACAAAAACCCAGTTTAAATTCATAGGGCACAGGAAGAAGGTTGAGTTCTTGACTTCTGGTTTTAGTTGAGAGGACACGGTGCATGTTTTGCTACTGTTTCTCATTCGTGTTTCTTTTCTTTTTCTTTTTTGGGACTTTTCACTCTACTTTTCTACTTTTGTAAAGCTGCCATGGGATTGTGCTATATATAGCTATAACTTCATATACAACAACTTCATCAGAAACCTCTTCCTCATCTCCCTCATCATTATTGTCATCATCCCCTCCCTTCTATTTCCCTCATTATCATCTTCCCCTTCCTTATCCTCTTCTTTTTCTTCTTCTTCTTCTAGTTGTTATTGTTAGTTCAGACTAGCCTATAGCAGGTCAATTGAGTTCATCCACCTATCCATCCATATTCTGCCTCATATTCAAGTCTGATTCATGGGGTCAGCAGTTTGAACAGAGACGCACAGTCCTCCCTTTCCTCAACCGCCTCCTCCAGATCATCAAGGGGAAGACTGAGGCATTCCCAAACCAGCCGTGAGATATAATTTCTCCAGTAGGCCTTAGGTCTGCCCTAGAGTGTCTCCTAGGAGGTGTCCAGAAGACGTCCTAGCCCGATGCCCAAACCACCTCTACTGGTCCCCTTTGAAGTGAAGGAGAAGCAGCTCTTCTCTGAACCCTTCCCAGATGTGTGAACTCCTCACCCTATGTGCAACAGAGTTCAATTAATTCCATTTCTTATGAAAGGTTAATTCATATTTTAATTGTCTAATTTTCTTAAATTGCATTGCTGTTTAAGGCATAGTGCTTTCGTGCCCTCCACTGTCACTGCAAAAAAAATAAATTAATAATAGTAATTCATCAGCTCCATGTGGTGTTGACATAAAAAGTGGCCACACGGTGTGTGTGTCTGTTCATCTTTTCTCTCCATGCCGTCATTAGTACATAACATTGACGTTTGTTCATATGCTAATTATTATTGTTGGAGTTGGTTTGGAAATTGAATGCTATTAATTATGGCTTATTAACATAAAAATAACAGACAGAAAATGGGCCATTGGGTCTCTGTTTTGCCAGAGCCAGAGCTTGGTCCGCATTGGTAACATGTCGAATTCGTTTCCAGTGAGGGTTGGACTCCGCCAAGGCTGCCCCTTGTCACCAGTTCTGTTCAAAATATTTATGGATAGAATTTCTAGGTGCAGCCAAGGCATTGAGGGGTTCTGGTTTGGTGGTCATAGGATCTCGTCTCTGCTTTTTGCGGATGACATTGTTCTTTTGACTTCATCAAGCCGGGACCTTCAGCTCTTACTGGAGCGATTCGCAGCTGAGTGCGAAGCGGCCGGGATGAGAATCAGCCCCTCCAGGTCCGAGGCCATGGTTCTCAGTAGGAAAAGGGTGGAATGCACCCTCTGGGTCTGGAATGAGGTCCTGTGGAGGAGTTCAAGTATCTCGGGGTCTTGTATTATCTTGTATCGGGGTTCACAAGTGAGGGAAGGATGGAGCGGGAGATCGACAGGCAGTTCGGCACAGCCTCTACTGTAAAGCGAAGCTTGTACCGGTCCGTCGTGGTGAAGAGGGAGCTGAGCCGGGAGGCAAAGCTCTCAATTTACCAGTCGATTTACGTTCCTACCCTCACCTATGGTCACGAGATTAAAAATTTTATCCACAAAATCGCGGATATAAGCGGCTGAGATGAGCTTCCTTCGCAGGGTGGCGGAGTAGAACCGCTGCTCCTCCGTGTTGAGAGGAACCAGTTGAGGTGGCTCAGGCTTCTGATTAGAATGCCTCCTGAACACCTCCCTAGTGTGGTGTTTCGGACATGTCCAACCAGGAAGAGACCCCGGGGTCACCCAGAAGACTCTGGAGGAACTATATCTCTCGGCTGGTCTGGGAACGCCTCGGTGTCCCTCCAGAAGAGCTGGAGGAAGTGGCTGTGGAGAGGGACATCTGGACTGCTTAGGCTGCTGCTTCCGCGACCCGACCCCAAAACAAGCAGAAGAAGATGCAGATGAATTATGGCTTATTAGCATAAAAATAATACATTGAGCGGTAATAGCGGCACTCCCGAGCACCATACTTATGCAAATGTCGTAAATCCATGAGCTCGATTTTGTTGTCACACAGCCGCGTGCACAGTCACCGTCGCCACTGAGTGCGTTTGCACTTCTCAGCTTATTCTCTTACCTTACGTATGCGTGCTTCTGTAAACTTACACATGCAAACGTTTTCGGAGCTCTGTGTTTGGGCATTGTCTAAGTATTTATATTAATAGATTATGACAGAATTATTACCAGCATTTTTCAAAATGACAGACCGCAAGAAAGTCTGAAATATGTTTTTTAAATAAAACGAACGAGTAGGAACATGTTTCAGGTCGGGATATGGCGGTGATGGCTGTGTTAGAGTTACTGATGGATTTACGAAAGCATTATAAATACTGAATGCCTTTTAAATGGATTTATAAAGACCTCATAAATACTGAATGCCAACTTGTAACTTTGGAGCTGTCTCCTGATAAACACCTTGGCATCTTTTGTCCTTAAGCCTGACCCTCTTGAACATTGTGTTAGCAGAGTGTTCGTCTCTCTTCTCTCATACATTAATATTGATGTTGTCTGTGCTTTCACACTTCAGCGCTCTCATCTCCTCTCTCGCTCTCTCTCGCTCTCTCTCGCTCTCTCGCTCTCTCTCTCTCTCTCTCTCTCTCTCTCTCTCTCTCTCTCTCTCTCTCTCTCTCTCTCTCTCTCTCTCTCTCTCTCTTGCTCGCTCCTAATTCGAAGAATGAAAATGCTTGGAGATAGGTGAGTGCAAGGCACAGGCAGGAGACAGGAAAGCTGCTTTAAAGTGATTTACAGGCATCTTTCCCAGCATCCTCTAGCTGCCTATGGATTTACTGCGATAGAGGAGGACTGTGGTCATAACCAAGCTGCAGGGAATAAGCGGCGTTAACGTTTTCGAATGGGTTCTGTTACGTCCATACACAATGTCAATACGTGTATAACCTGCTTAATAAAAAAAGAAGCCATAAGAACGGAAGGCTGGGGGGTTTTTTTAAGCCATGTGCTAAATATACACCTAGGAGGAAGCACAGCAGAGACTTTCAGCCGTGCCGTCGGCTATCAGAGAAGGATGAGCAAATGATATTGAAGTACTATAGTGGAACAGGAAGCTTTGAGAAGATGCAAGCATGATGTATGTTTAGAAGCGAGAGAGGAAAGCATTGTATGCTCTCAAGGAAGCAGAATACACATCCAAAATCTTTACATCGACTGCACGGAAGCAAAAATGCAAATAAAATAATTGGGACCCTTGGTGGCCTTGGCAGTGATGGAATAATCTTACGCTCATGCTCAGTGTTCTCTGAAGTGAATTTGGCCTGGGATTTGCCTAATGACACTCGCATTATGCGCTGGTAAAGAGCTTTTATAAAGCCTGCATGTGTGAAAGTGCTCCGTGTGTGGCATCTTTTGGCTATTTGCAGGTCTGTGTCTAGCTCCTTTCATGTTTTTTTTTGTGTGTGAAATGTGTCATTTTTGCTTAGTGAAGAATAAAGCCATGATGGCATCAGAGCTTCTTGAGTGGTTTGAAAGTGGGGAAAGAAGAGAGCATGTGGAAGGCAGGGTCACTCTGACTGCCCTAATGATGTTTTTCAGCTTTCCTTTCTTTCCCCTCTTCTTTCCCTCCTGTGCTCTCGCACCTGTAAAACTAGGCCTCAGGAACTAAAGGCACTGCATCTCTCATACACATTTTCTCTGACTAATAATGGCATAAAAAAAAATAATAATAAATCAGGGAACTAGAAAAAAAATATTGCCTGTTTACTCCTCGTATTTTCTTGGAATTGTTTATTAGTCACACTTTGACTACTAATGCCATCTCTGTCCCTCTCAACAGTCCCTCCGGTATTTTTTTTCATCCGGTTCCTATAGCGGATGTTCTGTATATCTTTTCCATTCCCTTTGCTCTTGTCCACGATCGTGTGCTCCCTGGTGAACAAATGTTCTTTCGCTATATGGGTTAGACACAAGTGAGTTTGTCTATTCATCTGTCGGAATCTCAGCATCTCAATGTCATCCCTCTGCCTATTTTCTTCTCTCCCTCCCTCCAGCAAGCGATGAAGGAGAACGGGAGGAAGCGAGAGGCTGTGGAGAAGCAGAGGAGGGCAAAGGCGGCGAAAGAGAAGGCCGAACGCGAGAAGCAGGAACGACAGCAGAGGAAGAAGAGGTTGCTGGAGGTCAATGCAGGTAAGGGAGAAAGGTTTACGGGAGCGGCTTTCCGAGCTCATGAATATGATATAGAATGTGTTTTCTGAAGAGGGAAAGAACTAGAGCACTGAAAGAGGTTGCTGATATTACAAGCAGACAGTGTTATGTATGTATATTATGAAATGTAAATGTGATAACAACGGTGTGCATTTATTATGCCACGAATTTTACCTTTCTCTGACCTTCACCTTTGACCTCGACATTCCAAATTCAAATTATCCGTGAGACTTAAGGTCATGTAATCCTTACATGGGTGTGGTCAGGAATTTGTTCACAGACAAGAAAGTCCCAGTGATTG
>JAQMYF010000017.1:19545112-19548227 GCA_030014195.1 Neosilurus mollespiculum | reverse complement strand
ACACACACACACACACACACACACACACACACACACATACATATATATATATATATATATATATATATATATATATAATCTGAGCTAAACAAGGCAGGAAAGAAGGAAATGATGCACTTTTTCTATTTTAATTAGGAAATTAAATTCACATATCATCACATTAATCTGTGCTAATTGGCAGCCTAATAAAAACGGGTCCACGATCCCTTAAAGTTGGGAGTGCTTCAGCTGGAACACCAGAGCACACAACCGTTTGACTTCAAGCCAAATTGTAGAGGGCAGTGTTTGTGTAAATGTATTCAACACTTTACTGTTTATTAGTGTGAAAATGAGTAGGAAAAGAGTTTCCTTTTTGTGGGCACTGCAGTCTAATTAACGCTGTTAAATTGCTTATAGAACGGAGGAAACATGTTTTAAACTGATCCAGGTTAACAAGACCATTAAGGATACTGTTACATCGAGCCACAGTAGACTTTTTATTTTATTTTATTTTATTTTATTCATTCATTCGTTCATTCATTCATTCATTCATTCATTATTAATATTTGTTTATTTATTAATTTTTTTATTTGCATTTAAATACTATAGAATAAAAAAAAATTTAAGTTGTTAAGAAATGTTAAACTTAATTACGGGGAGAGCTTCATTTATGTATGTATTTGTTTTATCTATCTATCTGTTTGTTTGTTTATTTATTTATTTTTGAGCCACTGTCCTTTATGCCTGAGCATGATGTAGTCAGCTGCATTACACTGAGTCACATGACCTTGCAGAACTAGGAAGAAGAGCCAGCACGGTCAATTCCACACCACTGTATTCTATTCAGCATTTTTTTTTTTTTGATAATACTGAAAAATGCACTAACACACACACGCACATATATATATATATATATATATATATATATATATATATATTCATACTGAGGGATCGATCGATAGAGAGAGAGAGAGCATAAACTCAGGAAACCTTCTGCGATCTCTGTTATTAACTGGGCCTCGGGTGGTGGGAATGAGTATTGCATCATGGGTATGTTGGAGCTGGTACTACTTTTTTATCTGGGGCAGGGGTATTCAGGACTCTTGGTTATTTCCGTCTGTTTCCACTATCCCCGAGGTTTTCTTAAGTGGCTGCCATATTGATTTCTCTGGATCACTGTTTATAAATGAATAAATTATCTTGGTATTAAGCTACATCAAACAGCGTCCTGAAATGTTTTCTTTAATTCCAAACATCTACATTTATACCTTACAAAGCCAAAAGAGCGTGTTATTGTTATTATACACCACTTTCTGCTTCAGATGGATACAAAAATTCACCCTCTGCTGCTTCCCTCAAAAAAACCCGAACTCGCCCTACAGTCGCTTGCAAAAGTGTTCATACCCCTTGAACTTTTCCACATTTTTGTCACATTACAACCACAAACGTAAATGTATTTTATTGGGATTTTATGTGACAGGCCAAAACAAAGTGGTGCATAAATGTGAAGTAGAAGGAAAGTGATTTATGGTTTTATATAAAAAAATCAGAAGAGTGTGTCATGCATTTGGATTTAAGCCTTTTGCAGACTCGAACAGGTTTTCTTCTCATCTTCTTCTCTGACCAGCTTCCCTGTCCCTGTGGGGAGGGTGTGTTTAGGGTGATGTGCACACATAGCATTTAGCATTTAGTCCAAAAAGTTCAATTTTGGTCTCACCTGACCAGAGCACCTTCCACATGTTTGCTGTGTCCCCCACATGACTCGTGGAAAACTGCAATCCGAACTTCTTCTGGCTTTCTTTCAACAATGGCTTTCTTCTCGCCACTCTTCCATAAAGGCCAGATTTGTGAAGTGAATGACTAATAGTTGTCCTGTGGACACATTCTCCCCCCTGAGCTGTGGATCTCTGCACCTCCTCCAGAGTTACCATGGGGATCTTGGCAGCTTCTCCGATCTATGCTGTCCTTACCCGGCCTGTCTGTTTAGGTGGACGGTGTGTCATGGTAGGTTTGCAGTTGTACCATACTCTTTCCATTTTCAGATGATGGATTGAACAGTTGTTCCGTGAGATGCTCAAAGCTTGGGATTTTTTTTTATAACTTAACCCTGCTTTAAACTTCTCCATAACTTTATCACTGCCCTGTCTGGTGTGCTCTTTGTGCTTCATGATGCTATTTGTTCACTCCTGTTCCCTAACAAACTTCTGAGGCCTTCACAGAGCAGCTACTGAGATGAGATTACACACAGGGTTAAATGCAGAGGCAAGGATTAATACATTATATCATCCGCTGCTTCCCTCCGCCACCGGGAGTCCATGGGAGCTAACTGGCCATCTCTCACAGGAGGAAGGGATGGCATACGCTCCCCTGTCACTCACGGCGTTCACCAGCCAATCCATGGGTGTCTGTGAGCTCATTGGTACAAAAGGGGCGGATAGCGCTTCCGAGTGTGTTAGGCCGCCTCCAAATGTGCATGCGCAGCAGTTGGTAAAGAGGCGGGTGGTAGCATCGCATGTCATGGAGCAGGCATGTGCATGCTTACGCCCCTTCCTGCTTGGTGGTGGTCGTATGTGATAGGGAGGATGGGGATTGGATACGACTAAAATTAGGGGAGAAAAACGTGGGGGGGAAATAACATTTATATTTGTGGTTTGAGGGGTATGAATACTTTTACAAGCCACTGTATGCCAAAATAACACCCAAGGCAAGAATAGCAGAAACCGCCGAAAATAGCCAAGGGAGTCCCGAATGAAAGTGAACCATGAAGCACAAAAGAACATTTCCCTTTCTTTTGTAGCAGGCAGTGTGTAAGAGATACATATGACACCTCCCAGCTATTACAGATCCACATAATCCATTATAAAATATCAGATCAGTTATTAGTAGTAGCCAGAAGGGAAACAATAGTTTAATATCAGCTCTCCCTACCAAGCTCCTGTAAAAGTCCAAGAACTTGTGGTATGAATGACACGTTCATTGTTATTGATGGAGAATTAGTAACTTGGTGTTGTGTGATCTTGTACAAGTACACGGATTTGTAGAGTGAACTATAATGAAAAAGAAAATCTATTCAGTATCTACACACACAGACACAGACATCCGTGAAAAGCAATAAGCAGCGCTCTAAGTGACTGAG
>JAQMYF010000017.1:19537612-19540112 GCA_030014195.1 Neosilurus mollespiculum | reverse complement strand
GAGTGAGAAGAAGGTGCGAGAGGGCAGATACTGTGTGGCAAAGAGAAAGAACGAAAGGTTGAGTGTTTAACAGAGTCAGAACCCCCTCTCTCACTCTTTCTTTCTTTTTTTTTTTTTTTTTTGTCTCACTGCAGGAACTTCTGGTACACTCACCTAGGGTGATGGTGCTTTCTCTCTCTTTCTCTCTCTCTCTCTCTCTCTCTCTCCCTCTCTGTCTCTCTCCCCCCTTTCTTGTAATTAAATTCAAAGATTTCCTATTCAAACATTAATGGACTATAATCGTTTCATTCTGTTGCTAATCATTTTTTGTTTCTCAGGGTTTTTTTTTTTTTTTTTTGTATTTATTTATTTTTCTAGACATCAATTATCAGAGCTTTTTTATGTGGTTCTACCGTAGAGCTGTAAATTTGTGAGCACACCTATACATTGGAGACGTTTTGTGCATCACAGACATGTCAGACTGTCTTTATACTGAAAAAGAAGGGAGGGGAAGAATCTTAACTTTAGCCAAATACAAGTTTTATGCTTCAAAAATTTTTTAACTTAATTACAGGAATATTTTCCTGTCACAGATGTAAACTGTACACGATAAAAGCTGCCATTTTAAGTTATTTCGGCTCAAAATAAGCTTGCAGGTTCTTGGATAGAGGGAGGAGTCAGGGGACACATAACAAAATTATATGAGCACAATTCTCAAAGATGATTTCTTCAAATATGATGTGGATTTTTTTTTTAATTTGCAATTAAATTTGTAAAGAGCACATTAAATTCAAGTATGGCCAGAGACCGAAAGGTTTCCAGCATATTCAAATCACAGTCCTAATTGGTATCAGGTGAGCTATTGTGATTGAGAATAAAAGTCGCATTCACCAAAGGTTAAGTCTTTGCAAGAAAGCATGTGCTCACTACTTTGTGCCAAAATTCATGTGAGAATTGTTAGTCAGTTCATAAGAAACATTTCTCAGTGCAAGATCTTTCAGAATCTACAGTACATAATGGTGTGAAAATTCAGATTCAGGCATGTGTCAGTGAATAAAAAGGCAAGGTGAAAAAGCACTGCTGGGTGTGCATGACCTTGAAGTTCTCCAACACCACTGTCTGGGAAGCCATCGTGCTACTGTGACAAATATAGTCACATTCCCTTTGGAGTACTTCGGAAAACCACTGTCACTTCACAAAGTCCGCTGCTACATCCAGAAATGTAACCTCAAACTGTATTCATGTATGCAAGGAGGAAACAATACATCAATTTTATGCAGAAATCTTGTCAAGCTCTCTGGGCTTGAGTTCATCTCAGACTGAACAAAAGACAGTGGAATTGTGTGCTGTGATCAGACAAATCCACATTTCAGCTTGATTTCAGGAAAAATAGATGTCGACTTTCCCAGTGCCATATTGTTATCAGTGGAAAAGGTGCAAAACCATCTGTGACGGTATGGGATGCATCAGTGTCCACGGCATGGATGAGATTTGTGCGCCATCTAAGCAATGTCTCTTCCCGGGCTCATTTCTACAGGACAACGCCAGGCTTTTTTCTGGATGTGCTTCAAGAGCGTCTTTGTAGCGTGGTTGATGGATCTGTCTTTTATTGAAAATATCTGGTGTACTTTTTGGAGAATAAACTATGCACTGGTGAGCAGCTGAAGTCTTGTATCAAGCAAGAATAGACAAAAATTCAAATTGCAAAACTGCAACCATTAGTATCATTTAAATTTATAGAGACATTACAAAGGAAAGTGATGTAACAAAATGGTAAACATGTGTCTCTCCCAACTATCTGGCATGTAAGGTTCAGATTAGACAAGAAAGGGATGTCACTAAATTATGCAGGGCCGGGGCAGAGCAACCCCAGGACATTCACAAGGTCAAGCCAAGGCACACAATGACTAATTAAGAAAATAATGTTGAAAATATCAAATATTAAAAAGCTATAATTAAAGAATTCAATACAGTAATCCCCCATTTATCGCGGGTGGTTACGTTCCAGATTTCCATAATTGATGGCATGCCACGGCGGCATAACTTCGTCTTTCTTTAATCATATCCGAGAGTTTTACCCTCTCCTGAATGGTCATGACAAGAATCTTCCTCTGGCGCTTGGGCTTATTTCCAGAAGGCTTAGAAGATACAGGGCGTTTGGGCAGCATCGTAGGGCTTGAAACAAAACTCAAGTTCACACGAAACACTCGTAAGCAATAAACAAAGCACAGCGATGCACAAGGAACTGAGCAAAGCGGGATGCTTCCCACCATTCTATCTGAGATGGCATCATGTTAGCAGCAGCGAGTCAGCGCCCGAGAGAATGACAAGCATGCTCTGATTGGCTTTGATTTATATTGCTGAAATAATTATTATTTTAGAATCAGAATCAAAATCAGAATGCTTTTATATATTTTTACTGCATTTTAATTGATATTTGTTATAAAAAGTTTTATTGTTATTAGTGACTTAGTATAGAAAAATGCTTATTTCAAAGTAAAAAGCTGTTGAAAAAATTATA
>JAQMYF010000017.1:19523884-19534601 GCA_030014195.1 Neosilurus mollespiculum | reverse complement strand
CCTCGTTACACAAATACACATCACCTGATATGCATTAAATCCAATAAGCATTCAAGTTTATACAGCTTGGAGTTGGAGATTATGGATAAAATGATGATATGGTCAAAATAATCACTTGCCTAATAATTGTGCACACAGTGTATGTGTTCTTTTCTGTGAATTACAACAGATTATGTCATCTGTTTAATTTCAGTGTTATATTTTGTGCATCGTCTGCTGTACAAGTACTTGTGGATGAGCTGTTACCTTGAAAACAATAACAATATTGAATAAATGCCTTGATATTAATATAACATCAGTCATGTTACACAGTGAAGTAACAGTTGTAAAAAATGCAGACCTTCTGACCAATCAGATTAGGGAATGTGACCGCACTTTTCAATAAGTAAAATCAACATTTAGTCAATGTCTTCTGATCAATTTTTGGACCACGAACCATGGACCACTGACTACCCTTCTGTCATCAAATTGCTAAATTCACTTAAAGTGCTCCTGTCGATTTGTCCACTCAGAGGCTACTCAGGGGCTTGTTCACCCCCTTGTTACGTCAGGACTGCTCTACTGTCTCCACTGGCTTCCTGTGTTTGCCCACATGATATTTAAAACAATGATTGCCTACAGCGCCAACGCTGGACCATCACCCACCTACCTGAAAGCACTAATCACACCCTGCTCTCGATCACTCCCTCAGACACTCAAGCACTGCTCGGTTAGCCCCACCAGCTCTCGGGGTAGAAGAAAGGCGTGCATCAAGGCAGCTGAATTACAAGAGTCTTCAAATGATGACTAAAGACCTACTGCTTCATGAAGTACTAAAGTAGCACTTTATTTTCTTTTAATCTTGTTTGGTCCTGTGTGTTTTCATACTATATTGCCTCCCAAACAGCACTTAGGCTGGGGATGATGGCCTTGTACTGCTCCTGAGAGCGATTGGCCTCCACCGCACCCCCACCCAGTTCCCTTGAGATTTGCGTTCACATCTTGTTTAATGTTCTGGTCGCGATTGTGCTCACTTCATGACAATGCAACTTTTGCGTGTGGAAGAAAACCTCTGATAGCACAGTGGAGTTCATGACTGTTTTTAATTCAACCCCGAAGTCGTTTTGGGTGCAGTGACACGCAGCCTTCCCACACGTGGTACAAAGCTATCACTTAAGCAATGCACGTCTTCAGTAAAACGTACTGCATGCATTCATGAATGCAGCTGCTGTTAAAGGAGGAATTCACAGCTTTACGTGCCGACACATTTATTCTCCAACGAATTGAAAAGTGCCCACTGTAACACTCAAGATGTGTGCTTGGGCTGGGCTTTCTGTCGCACTGTGCACAAGTTCAACTGAACTGTGTCTGAGTCCTCCTCTTCCAAGAGGTCCAAGTGAACGATGGTACAGAAGGATTGCTCTAATCACGCAAACATGACTTTTGGGGACAAATGCCCAGAAGTACGGAACAGATCACCTAGTGTGAGTACGCCCTAAGTCGCTTTTGATAAAAGTGTCTGCTAAATGCCATAAATTTGAATGTACAAAATATGCTAAAGCTAAGCCATGTTGCTGTTAGATACATCTGCTAGTGCTGATCAGAAAACATCATCATGAGATCTTAGCAGCTGGTGTGATTAGCTACAGAAGAAGCATAAACAGTACACTGTGAGGTCTCTGTGTTTTTCTTCTTCTCAAGTCAAGAGCCACAACTCGTGTATTTATCAGCTTGTACTTAACTTTTCTGTTTTCTAATGGATCAATTTAAAATGTTTAAGGTCTGCCTTGTTGCCACACAGGGTTTAGTGGAATGAATTAGCAATCTGTAATTAGAAATACATTGGTCATCCTCTCTCTCTCTCTCTCTCTCTCTCTCTCTCTCTCCCCCCCCCCTCTCCCTCTCTCTCTCTGTCTCTATACCCCTCCCCTACACACGCATGCGGCTTTAATGCTGTCTGTTCGCTTTATGTTTCCTCCTGTCAGAAATCAGTCGTAGCACAAATAGGAGCTTTTTGGTTTCCAGGTTACAGTTGCCACCTTCCCGCTTTGTCTCCAAGGTAACTGTCAATTAAAGTGCTGTGGTAATGCGAGGCACCTGCAGTGGGCGCAGCACTGTGTGCAGGGAGACCTTTCCGGCTGTGTGAGAAGTAGTTTGCTGAAGAAATTGTATGATAAATTGCTGCACAAACTGAAGCTCTGCACTATTTTTACTTCTGTAATATGTTTGTAGACACACACACACACACACACACACACACACAGGGTAATAATTTAGATGCTGAAGATGGAGAGAGCACACAGGAAAGAGAATGCCTTCTTCTGAGGCATCGGATTAGACAAAATTAGAATTCTGGTTTAAAAAAAAAAACCATCCTGCTCGAATACGATCTCTTCTCTAGGGAAGATTCATGGTGGATTCTGGAGAGTCCCTCAAGTGCTGATCTCTGACCTGGACTGCCACTGTGCACACTCAATGTAGAATTAATCTAACTCGAAGAAAAACGATATATTAGGATTTCTACCACGTTTAGCTATCTGTTAACCCTTTCCAGTTTGTTGCTGACTCAGTTCATCACTTCTGTTGATCCGTTGTAAGAATTGTAGTGCTGAGTTTACCCAATAAGCCTCTTGTGTCATTGGAGCCAATAGCAAGGGCATTGTTGTTGCTCTTGAAGTTGTAGCATCCATCTATGTTTATGAGCTTTTCTTGCAGATTATCACTGAATGCTAACTATACTAGTGACATACACAATGTGAAGTCCATCAAGACATGATTTGCCAAATGTTGGTCCAACCCATTGCATGATGCTCAAGCTGTAGCAGCTGAATGAACACAAACCCCCATGGCCATGCACCAAAATCTAGTGGAAAGCATTCCAAGAAGAGTGGAGGTCATTATAACAGCAATAAATTTGGAACTAGCACATATAGCTGTGATGACAGATGTCTACAAATCTTTGGCCATATATTATATTTAACACAAGCTGTAAGTATGAATGGGTGGCATGATGGTATAGTGATTAGCACGTCCTCCTCACAGCAAGAAGGTCCTGGGTGTGACTCCTGGGCTCGGGCATCTCAGTGTTGAGTTCCTATTTTCTCTCCGTGCTTGTTTCTGTTTCCTTCAGGTACTCCAGGTTCCTCCTGCAGTCTAAAGACAAGCACATAAGGCAACCTGGCTGTTCCAAATTGCTCCTAAGTGTAAGTGTGAATGGTTGTGTGTTGCCGTTAGATGGCCTGGTGAGCTGTTCGGGGTCTTCGTCCACTGTAGGCTGAGATAGGTGCCAGCCTCACCGTGACCCTAGTAGGATTTAGTGGTTTGGAAAATGAGTGAGTGTTTATAGGAAATAATTGCATGTTACAACAGACATCGTTGCATGGCTGCCGTTGACTTTGTTGCTCTTAGTGTAAATGCACTTTGTGTGTGAACCTCAGAAGTCTATTTTGATTAATGAAAACAGTCATTGTTCAAAAACTGCTTTACAGCAATCTGTATGAATATTTTTTTGATTTCCAAATGTGCAAGTCAGAGGTGACGGGGCAACCAGAGGAAAGAAGAAACTCATCCTTATCTGGGGAGATCCAGAGAACATGATTTTGTTATTTTTCCTCAATACCCGTATACTATACATCCCAACAGTGCCAAGTCTGTTAAAAGGAACCTGAGTATGCACATCATTAAAGGTTTACGTTTCTTGTATTAAATATATGCTAACAACTGTAACTGAAAGAGGCTTGAGTGTAGACTGCTCTTTGTAGTTTGCTGTTAAAATCCTATCCATGAAAGAATATATACAGCCATCCTGATGGTCCCTGTTAGACACTATCTACAGTAAACCCATGGTTATCTGTAGACTATCAATGTGGGTCCATACTCAGTTAGGATCACTAGTTTCTACTGAGTAACTTAGAGTGAAAGATAATTAAGAAAAACACCATACGTTAGGTATAATCTCTTAGTAAAGGATTGAAAAAATATACGTTATGCGCAGAGTGCAAGCACAGACTTCTGTAGGCTATGACTAGCTATATCACCATAACTTAGAGAGAAAGCTAGAGGGTAATGCAGATTTAAGGGTGTCCTGGGAAATAAAGCATCAAGCTACTCCGCCTTCAAAAAACCTGAGTGAATGCATGAGAGTGAGGGGTGACAGCATCCAGACACCCCAGTTTACCAAAACACTCTTTCCGCGAGCTCTTCAGATCCACACCTTCTCTACAAGTAAACGGCAGTGACAGAAGGCTTGAGTAAACAAACTCGCTTTCAGCCTAGACTTAAACACTGAGACTGTGGCTGGGCCTTGAACATGAATTCGAAGGCTGTTCCATAACTGTTTGGCTTTGTAAGAGAGACCTCTGCTCCTTCTGTAACCTTTATTATTTTAGGTACCAACAAACAGTCTGCACTTTTGATCATAACAGACCAAAATAACCATTACTGTGTGTTTCTTCTTACAGATTTTCTATCATTTTCCCTCTTTTTTTTTTCCCTTTCTAAAAAAGTACCAGCTGCCAAATTCACATTAAAAAAATTTAGCCGTTGCATTGACTAAAATCTTACCATGCTGAAAGCTTGCAAATGAATTTATAGTAAACTGGCTTTATATTTAGATACCTCATCAAACACACAATCACATCTAATTGGCAAATGCTGGTATTTGTGGGAAGCACATTACGTGGAGTGAGAAAATATTGTAAAACAAAAATATTAGAGTAACAAAAACATGAGGAAAATGCACAATATTTGGCATTTACCCAAACATTACAGATTTCACCAATTACTTAGAATATCAGGAAAGGGAAGCGGATAAATAAATGCATAGAATCTGACCCTGCTGCAGACCAGTCAGGTGGTGTTACTGTTGTGTAAGTTAGACAACTAGTAAACAGTCAGTTCTCAAAGTTGATGTATTGGAAGTAGTAAAAATGGGCAAGTGTAACGATCTGCGTGGCCCAAATTATCATGGCTACATGACTGGGTCAGAACCACGGCTTTATAACCACAGGTCTTGTGGTGTGTTTCCGGTATGCAGTGGTTAATAGTTAAACATAATGGAACAAGGAAGGACAAATGGTGAACCAGGTACAGATTCATGGGCATGGTCTGTCCTGGTCTCTTCAGCCAACTCATTCAACCACGAAAGTAACCGCGCTCTGTAGAGGTGTTTTACTATATAAACGAAAAGCAAAGTAAATCAAAATTTCTGTAATTTTTATTTACAAATTTTAACCATGACCCTGAGACAGGAAAGGTGAGCCAAGTGCTTTGAGCAGGCTAATAGTTTTATGAAGCTAATGATGTCTATTCTGATCTGTTCACCCTACCCATTCAGAAACGAAAATAAACAGTGCTTCCTAAAGGTGTTTTAGTATATAATGAGGGAAACACAAGAAAAACAAAACATTTTATGGTTTATTTTTCCAGTTTGAAGATGCCTGTTCACAAATAAATAGCCTGGGTTTCCTGTGTTTAGCTCACATCTTTGTATACACCTGTTTTACAACTTGTTTTGGTTCTGCATCTGGTTGCAGTAACAGTAGTAATCAGAATCACAATACTTTATTGATCCCAGAGGAAATTGTGTAAGAACAGATGACTGGATAAAACCATCTTGCAGATGGGCGATAGCTTGGCAGTGCAGCACCGATTTGTTGAAAGTGGAAAAGTCTTCATATTATGGGCTAAGAAACTGAAGACGTTGTATGATGTGATTTTCTTTTTTATTATTATTTAACATAGCAAATTTTACCCCTACACACACAGGTTACATTTGACATGACTGAGGTTACGTAAAACATCCACAATGTCTACGCTGGCAACATTTTCATTCTTATGATGACGATTCTGCACTCCCACTCGCCTGAAGATGGCGATGTCATTGACACATGCGTACAGGAATAAGCAAATACTTTTAGAAAGACGTAATGGCCGATTCCTTTTAAATACCAAGAAATAACACTGTATTTTATGTTTATTTAATTTGCATGGTTAATGAATGGGCCACTTTAAAGTCTGACAATGATGTGTCTTGCTCCAATAGCCCATGACAAGCAGTGCATGTGAGTTTATTGTTATATCCATGCTAGTTCTTGATCAGCAAGACTTTTCATCAGGTTTTTGTCCCATGTCACTGCTGGCAGCAGCTGATGCACTGCAGGGAGGCTGTGGGTTGTCACCTGTTGCAGCCACTTCAGGCGCAGATTGTTCCGCATTTTCCGATTCGGACACATTGGCTTGTTCTTTTGAGTCTTCTTCACGCGGCGATTTGAAGTAAGAGAGCAGATTTTTCCACTTTTCGTCCCCGATGGGCGCTTATCGCCGCTTCATACTGACTGACAGTGGCTGAACCACGTGCTTTAACTGTGTGTTATGGCAACAGGTTAGCAATACGCAAGTCTCGCCGAAGTCTTGTGCTGAACGCAATGATTTGAGTGTATAACATTCACTTCCTGTTACGATTCACGTGTTGAAAAGGCATTGAAACGCTGACTTTTCGTGTTGTGCAGGAAATTAAACGAGTTTGTTTCGATCAGTAAATGTACTAATGGGAAGTTAATCGTGTCCTGGTTGATTCTGGCGTTTGCGCCAGGCACAATCTCGCAGCAACTTTGACTCCTGTTTGGCGAATTTCACTTGCGTCATGCAATCACTAAAGAAGGAATTTTGAGCCCTGTACTAGACATTATCTATAGATGTTATCCACCCTGCAAACTCAGGTTAATTCTTGAATTAGTTAAAAATGTAAAAATAAACCTTTAAATCTCGTTCTAAAGGTGAATGAATGAATACTGTACATTTTGCATGTTGATGAAATAAACATCCTTTGGTTAGAAGAACAAGAATAGTTGACCTTTAAGATTTAAAAATGACTTTGAAACCATGATGTGCATTTCTCAGATTTGATTGGCGGCTGGCATTTTGACAGACTGATACAAGTCAGGTAGGGAAGCTGAGATTGGCTCTGTGTATCTGCTCAAAAGCTACTGTGCAAAGGAGAAAAGATCTCAATACAGGGTTTTGGAAAGGTCAGAGAGGAGGTAATTATAGACCTGTGAGACTGATGAGAACATCTTGTATTTAGTGTCACCATTTTATCCGAATCTTTTAGGAATTTTTATGTCGCGTTTCATCAGGTTATATTTCACTTTACTTCAGAGGCACTTTAGGAACCTTTTACATACCTCACCTTTTGTGCTCTATTCAGGGACAGATGTGTAATAACCTTCACGCTCAGTAGGAATGACTCACCTCGTATAGCCAGAATCTTCATGCAACCTCTTGCTCTGTTGGAGTTGCATCGGTTGGGTGATGGACTGAGTGCAAGTTCATGTCTTTTCCTGGTACTCAGTAGGGTCATTCCATGCCAAATCAACCAGAGGCTCCCAGGTGACTGTCTCCGATTTACCTGAATTTGTAATTTTTTTTCAGGTATCTCCCTATGTCTGATGAACACATTCAAAATAGTTTTATACCCCTGAGCGAGCTTTTTTGCATTTTCAAAAGGCAATACCTTGGCAGTAAATGCATGTAGGGACCTAAAATTTGGTATGGACAACAGTACTGAGAGAAAATTATTTAAAAAATGACATAATATGCATATTTTAACTTTTATATCATCAGAAATATGCCAATTTGTTCATTTGCGAATTATTTTTTTTTTTTTAAGTAGACACAACTACTGAGAAGCTACAAGGAATAAGGCTCATGTTGTAGATTTCACATGTATAGGTAACTGACTTTCAGTAAGAAAAACACAGCAACCTAAAAATGGAACAAAAAATTTAATCGCAAAAATAGGCCTTCCTTCACAGAGGAATTTCACAATGTTGACACGTGCTCAGCTGCTTCAAAATAATTTGAAGAGACATTGCTTATTTGCCAACTTTGTGTCATTTTTTTCTCTAGCTCAAATGCCTTCATTGTGAAAAAAAAATTAACAATTAGGTCAACCATTTTTATTCATTTCTACATTTTATACTTTAAATATATAACAACTTATAAGAGTCTTAAAATAATATAAGTAAAACTCTGTAATTTTTAACTTTGGTGAATTAGTTGTTTCACAATAGTTTACTATAGTATATTGCCATATGTATTCATTTTATAAACATTTTTACAAAAATGAGACCTGCTATTTAATTAGCAAACATTAATTTTATTAAGGTTCATTAAGGTGGGCAATTTTTATATTGGAAAAAAAAAATCTATATATTTCTTTCGCACACCCTCTTATTTTTGGAGGTTTGATGAAAAACTAACCCAGTAAAAAATTCAGGCCTATAGAATAAGTCTGAGTGGTCCCCCAGAGCCCTTAGATTTTGCTTATTTTGCTATTTAAATTTTCCTTAACTTTATTTTCTGGATCAAAAAGAGACAAAAAAACACTTTTCAAAACATGTTGCTTTTGCTAAAATAATTGAAATATGGCTCTGGAGGATCACTCAGACTTATTCTATAGGCTTGAAATTTTTACTGTTTTTTTTTTTTTTTTTTCTTTTTCGGGTGGTAGAGGAATCTATAGGGTGGAATTGGGCCACTCTACTGGACGTGTAAATTGTGTGTACCGAAAAAAAATGTTATCAACACAGTTCACGTTTAGTACCCTTAGTCTGGCAGAGTGACAACTGCAGGCTATAAATAGATCCGATTGAGCCAGCATTGTTTTCAAAGTAGCTTATTATGTAACCTGTGGCATGCTTATTAAGCTACCTGGAGACAGTGAGCACTTATAAATATATTACTGGCTGTTAGACATAAGCTACATAATTATATAAGTATGCAGATAACAAGAACTATAATATTACTGTCATATTCTTGTCTGTCATATTAGTTATACAAATAAAACTTTTGTTACTTTTTTACAAGTAATTGTTTTATATGTTGTTATAGTGCAGTATATACTTATTTTATACCTATTTTGACAAAATGTGAGGGCTGTGTTACTGACAGTTCTATCAGCAAACATTTGTACTACTAGCGTTTTCGCATATAAACAGTTGACTTGGTTAATAATTTATTTATTTTTTTATTTTAACAATGAAGGCATTTGAGCTAGAGAACAAAATTTTAACACAAAGTTGGCATATAAACAATGTATCTTCAAAGAATTTTGAAGTGGCTTAGTACGTGTCAACATTGTCAAATTCCTCTGTGAAGGAAGGCCTATTTTTGCTGTTTTATTTTTTGTTTCATTTTTAGGTTGCTGTAACACAAGGAATCTTCAAGTGAGGAGCATGTTTTTATTTCCTTACTGAAAGTCAGTTACCTATATATGTGAGATCCTTATTTCTTGTAGCTTCTTATCAGTAGGTGTGTCTACTTTTTAAAAGAAAAATTTGCAAATGAACAAATTGCCATATTTGTGATGGTATATAAATGAAAATATGCAGATTGTCATTTTTGAAATAATTTTCTCTCAGTAGTGTTTTTAAATATTGTCCATACCAAATTTCAGATCCCTACATGCAGTTATTGCCAAGATATTGCTTTTGAAAATGCAAAAAAGCTCAAATTTTGTTCACTGGTATAAAATTGGGGTTGAGGGTACCCTATTTCAAAAATATATTTCTGTGAAACTTTCAGGAATTAAGCAGAACTATTTTGCTTGTGTTCATCAGACATAGGGAGGTACTTGAAAAAAAAAATCGTAAAAATCAGAGACTGTCACCCGGGAAGATTTTTGAAATTTGGTTGATTTGGCACGGAATGACCCAGTGTATATACATTTAATATTAACCTGTTTTTAATTTCCCCTGATTTAAAACCTGGACATGTTCATGCACTAGGCTTGTTCTTTTATATGCGTCACAAGCTCATTAAATAAAGTGCAATGATATCTTGTCTAGGTTCCTAGGAATGGATGGAGTTGCTTTGGAGAACAGTGTGTTTATTTTGTTTTATTTTGAAAGTGCTGTTCTGTGCAGATGGTTTCATCTCAGTGTTTCCATTGCGTAAGAATCTCTTATTGTCTGTTGACATATTTCACCTCGTCAGTGTTTGCTGTAGTGTTGGTTTCAGCTGTGTGCTGCTAGGAGCTTTATGGCTGAAATGTTCTTTATTTGTTGTAAAACGATGCTGGAGTTTTTCATGGGGGATTTTTTTTTTCCACTGAGCACAGTGTGCAGCCTGTTTTGATTTGTTGTTGATTGCTGTTATTAATCAGGATCCTGGGCAATATGATGGTAAAATATCAATATCATGCTAAGTGAGGTGACAATACAGTTTTCTGAGATCTCGCAGGTATTTTATTAGCTTTTCCAAACTAATTTCTATTTCAAGTCAAAACTAACCAATTTGAAAGTGTAGAAATGTTAAGTCTTTTAATTGTAAATGTTGAAAGGAGAGAAATGAGAGTCCACAGCGGCTGGTCTGATGTAGTTCTTTTGGACAGTCAATCATCCCACATGTGTTTCTCTCACACCTCCATGTCCCCTTCATCCTCTGTTATTAAACTCCCCTCACCCTTTCTGTCTCTTCCATCAGTGGCCCAGCAGGCTCCCTCCTCTGTCTCTCTCATCTCTTTCTGTTTTTTCTTTCAGACTTATTCTCTCATTTATCTTCCACCTAACTACTCAACCATCCATCCAACCATGCATCCATCCATCCATCCATCATTCTATGCACACACCCACTGTTCAGTGTAATGAAAGGCAACCATGGTGTTAAGGTCAAATATTAGTAATCTTCCATCTCTTCCTTTTCACTCCATCTTCTTCTTTTTATAACTCCCTCTTGC
>JAQMYF010000017.1:19510549-19523870 GCA_030014195.1 Neosilurus mollespiculum | reverse complement strand
TATGCCCCCCCCCCCCCCCCCCCCCAGATTAAACGTTTAGGATCCACAGTACATGTTGGATTATAGAGCTTTGTAATTGTCCTGGATGAGATTGGATTGGGTGCAGCAGAGTTCAGCACTAAGCTTGGTAGTGATGTGGGTGTCAGGAAGTGTCATTCTAATGTCCTCTGGCATGCACGCTCAGACAGCGCTGTGATCGGATGACGTTTGTGGGGTTTGGCTCGCTGTGCTGCTCCCTCAGTATTGAACAATGCAATAAGTGTTTGACATTCACGCCTTGTTTTACCGCGTTGCTTTTTTTTTTTTTTTTTTTTTTTTAAAGCACAGTATGGCTTTCACTTTCACCCCTGCAATGCTGAGTAAAAATAGACCACGTTAGATTGAAGGTGTGTGTATGACTGTGTGGGTTTATAGCAATATATATTACAGTCCTGTGCAAAGAAATGCTGTAAAACATAAAGAATAAAAAAAGAAGGAAATTAAATGTTTTCATAATAAAAATATGATAAAGAACAGTAATAAATAAACAGACAATATTGGGTTTGATGACCCTGAAGTTATAAAAAAATAAAAAGTTTGTTCAGTTTATTTAGTTTTGTTTAGGAAATGAGGTGTTGCATTAACAGTCACAGTTTCTCTGGAGATGTTGAGCTCCACATTTGCTCCTTATGCAGTAAACGGCAGATATATTTATCAATTATTTGCCAGTGGTGAGGAGAATGTCGCTAAATATTCAGTGAGAAGGAACGTCATGGGGACTACGCACTTCAATAACATCTACTGAGCCTGAGGCACATAAGGTTTTTAGTATATACTACACCGGATCATCAGCATAAAAAGCGTGGAGGAAAAAATCGGTGTATCAGGAGCCACTGGGGGCGCTGTGGGTTTTGGACCCATGAACTGAGGAAGGTCTGTGCCCTGCTGGTCTGAAATAGCATAATGTCATATATTTGGTCCTCCATAAATCTTATGCAAATTGCTGGATTTCCTGATCACGTACTGGAATTATTTATTGATCATTAACAGCATCGACATGATTATGAATATGAGTACAGAAATTGTAATATCTTTGGAATGAGTGATCATATTTCCTTTATTTAAAGACACTTGTAATCCTGAAATGGGAAACTGTCCAATGAAGTCATATCTAATGAAATATATATTAAAATTGTTAATGATTTTACCTAAAGTAGAGCAATTGTATGATTTACTGTACTATTTGATTATTGGATGGTTTATGTGACTATTGTACGAGTAGTTTATTCACTGAAGTGAGTGTTAGATTATTTCATTTCGGCCGTTCCACTCTGTTCTAAGGTCCTTGGAAAAAGGTACAAAATGTCCATCCTAAGCAATGGGGGCGTTGAGTTCAGACCCTTCAAGGCCAACTTGACTTATGAGCCATAGTTTTCGAGGGGCGTCTCGATGTACCAATCAGAGATGACAAGTATGATGTCATTCTGTCATTTCTTGGAAACAGATCCAGAGGGACCAATCAGAGTGGAATGGGCCGAGGTCTTTTCTCGGAACAATTTCTTCTCCGTGAATCTTGACCGTATGCTTTTCTTTTACTAAAGGCTAAATAAACACCTGAAAAATTAATTTGAATCTCTTGCGTCGTGAACTAGACCCTTTTTTAACCTTTGTGCTCTGAGTCAAGCTAAGAGATAGCTAGGTTTAAGCTAACAACCGGCTGTTCCATTCATTCTTGAGTCATTCCATTAAAAGTATAAAAATTTAAAAATTAAAGCATTTGATGGTAAGGACAGTGCCTGATGTTGCTGATGATGAAGGCGAATGAAGCCACCATAAGAGGGTAGCACCAGGTGGAAGTGTGGCTACCGGCAGAGACTCCCACCCAACCACTCAATGATACCATGCGTAGCCATACAGCTCTTTTGTTAATTCTAGACTTATTCCACGGAAAGTGCTTGGAATCAGACTCTTTGGGAGTAAGGATGTGATTATTTTATTTTCAAGAATTAGGCATATTTTTGGTTTCACCCAACAAGATTTTATCAGCTTGCTCTAAGGAACAGGTGTCAGGGAATAAGTGAAGGTGTGGCTAGCAGGCAAGACTCCCTTCTATCCTAACTGGTATGGCTTGTATACAATAAAAAAAGACCTATTTATGGCCTAATTTTTGATGTTACAGTATGATGATGATGATAATGAAGTGACCATGACAAACTGTGAGTGTCCACCATTTTGATTCACACAGTATCCCCTCAGGATCTTTTTTTAATTTCGAAATGGCAGACCAAACTGTTTGTGCCATTCCAGTGTAGTTAGTTCAGATTATATAAAGTACAGTAGTTCTTATTCCCAATAATTATTCATGCTTGCATGTTTAGGGAGATGGTGTCTTTCCTTTCACTGTTATATTTTTATGAAAGAATATCATTTCTACCTGATAATTATCTATGCTGCCCCTTTCTCTTTGCTAAACATTTAAAGAATAGATGTTGATTGAGGCCCAACAGCAGTGCATTATTTGCTCCACACCCCTAATATGACCCAGACCCATGTCATTAACACCTGTGGAGCAGAACACTATGCAGTCCATCGTGTAGGAGGGGAAAGGGTTTTTTGAAAGAGTAGCCGCGGAATCATTGATTGGTGGATAAAGTATGCAGGATAATGTGTAAGAAATAAACATCTTTGGTTTTGAATAAATGTAATGAAACGCTGATTGGTGTAGTGTGCTAAATATGTCGTGGATAAAAACTATAATGTGAGAAATAATTTTCGGAAACTGTAGGTGTTAATTAACAGGTCATTTTGAGCAGATAAAATTCTTATTCTAGTGATATCGTGTAGTGTCTCCTTTTCCTCTGGCTGTGGTAGCAGAGAGCATAAATTTGTGTAATTTTTCCCCCCTTGAGTTTGCTTTCTGTTGCAGAAATGTTAAGTAGGAACTTTTAAGCTGAGTTACTAGGTTCTTGCTGAGCTCCTTTAACCAAACAGCTCTTTAACTTATGGTGAAATGTAGTTAGCATGACCTTTGACCTCAAAATGAGAACTAGCTGTGTTTTTCTTGAAGGGTTTATTATCCTGGCAACAGGTCAGCATGACGCCCAAAAATGTGGAATGTATTCGTGGTTCACTTTGCATTTCTAATTGGAGTTAGTGTGCAGGAGCTTCTCTAATACAAACCTTTTATACATGTGTTTATACGTATATGGAGCAGCTGTGGCCTAATGGTTAGAGAAGCGTCCAAAAGGTTGCTGGTTCGATTCCCAAACCAGCAGGAGAAATGTGTGGTGGTGGAGGAGTGAGCGGCATCTTCCCTTCCTCCACCTTCATGGCTGAAGTGCCCTCGAGCAAGGTACCTATCACCAACTGCTCTCCGGGTGCCCTAATGTGTGTGGCAGCCCACTGCTCTGAGAGTGTGTGTGTGTGTGTGTTTGTGTGTGTGTTTACTTTGGATGGGTTAAATGCAGAGGCAATCATTTCCCTTGTGGGATTAATACAGTATAGCATTTTTTTTTATTATTTTTTTTTTAAATATACCCTTGTCTGTTCCTCTGGCTCTGTATTTCAGGTCTTACACTTAACAAAAGTTTCTTTCAAACTCTGGATCTCTTCCAGCTGTAGACCCGTATTCAGCAGAATAATCTCTCAGTACATTTTGTGCTCATTCAGCTTCTGACAATAAACATAGTATGGAAATGTCCAAATTGTATTGTCCTTTGTTTAAGGGTGTCCTTAAACAGTGTCGGCAGGTGGGAAGCAGAGCCAGTGGCCACTTGCCGTTTGTAATGCACATGCTTTGGCTTTAATTTTGTCATTAAAGGTTTTAAAGCCCCAGTCAGATTCAGTCCTTTCATAATAGTCATTTATGTGGTTACTGTTAGAGTTGCCCATACTGATACCAATATTGAAAATGCCTCCTATACCAGCAAAAAACTGTTGGGTTGGTATCAGAGGGTCCCCAGTCTATGTGCCGATCTGATACCACAAGATTAAACCAGTGGTTTTAAACAAATTAAGCCTCTGTTTTCAACCCTGGAAAGTTTAGCTGTCTTTCCACTGTAGAAAATATGCTGATCTTGCCAGCTTTTGTTTACAGCTGCAAAGAACCGGCTCCTGGCTTGAGATGCAGAAACAGATTGCATAATGTATGTCTAGAGTCAGACCAGTTTAAGAGCGACATGTACGTGATGCAAAACAACAGTTTTTGAGGGTGGCCCCTGTTTTGCCAGATACCACGCCAGCAATCCTGTAAAGAACCGGTAGGAAAAACGTGTGACGCCGGGGGGAAGCAGCATGTGTGTGTGTGTATGTGTGTGTGCTCACTTTGGATGGGTTAAATCCAGAGACTAATTTCCCCTGTGGGATTAATACAGTATATAAAAAAAAAATAATTTAAGACACGCCATGCAAAAGAGTTTGATGAGTTCACTGAGGCAAAGGAGGGGAAGAAAGACGATCTGCAGGCAAAGCTCAGTAAAATGGCGTGATAAGTTTCACAAAGACACACTAATAACAAATAATTAGTCGACTTCACATAACTACTTCTAGGAAACTCTGATAAACAGTTTTGTAATAAACTTTGCGTGAGTTTTACTTTCTTAACATTACCGTGGAAGGTTTAGGTAATGTTAGAGTCCTATCTTTTCACACAGGGTGGTACACAGATATGTTTTAATGCATGGCTGTTGGATGGGTATCGGCAGGTACTGATAGGTCATGCATCGTTATCGGTACTGGGAAGGAGAAATATCTTAAGATGTCTACTTCATGTTACTGCATACTGCTAATATGAATATGTTTAAGTGTGTACCAAAACACTGCTAATCAAGACTCACAATATGTGAGCTAGCATACTAGCAGTTATTTAGAATTTCATTATTAATAGGGGTGGGGGTGACTATATGGGGCTTTCGAACCTGAACTGTGTTTCCTCTGACTAACAATCACAGGACATAGAAATACGGATCTGTCATCTGTCCTTTGATTATACACCATGTGCTTGACTTATCAACTTTCAATTCCTCCAGATATATTTTATCAGAAAAATAATGTCTGAGTAAGTGACCCCCTTCGCTCACATTCATTATAACGAAAGTTTTGCTGAAATGTCATTATGATGGGATAGAATATTTCAATCATTTGAGACTTAAAGCTATCAGTGTGCATTTCTGTAGTCAACCTGCCCATCATGTGACACAACTTTGGCTGATTGGCTGTATGAACCTACAGCACTGAGCTTGTTATTGTTAGGTGGCAGCCTTGTTTCATATTCTTTGTGTTTTTGTGTGACTGCTAGTTATGCCCTTACACTTGGTTTCACAATGTTATCTGTAGATGAGGATGATGTGGATGCTAAACTACTGATACAAGCTCTGATACAAGCTGCCCTGTTAAGAATTATTAGTATAGTAGTAGTAGTAGTAGTAGTTTAACTCAACTGTATTTATATATATATATATATATATATATATATATATACATATGCAAATATTTTATTTTGTTGTTGTTCAATGCATCTTTGCTTTTTTTTCCACACATTGAACATCACAGTTTGATCAAATTGGTCCTATGTGTATTTGGACATGTTTTTTTTTTTTCTGGATACTGATTTAAAAAGTGCCCATGATGTTCCTAGAGTAAGAGAAAAGGAATAACCAGCTAATGAACTGCTCGTTAACAAGCTCATAATTGCCAGGTAGCCAGTAGTGGAATTTAACAAAGTGAGTCTCGTTGTCATTTCAGCTAATTTTCCTCTTGAGCACAGAGACTTTACGTAGTATTAATTCCCTTACCACATGCTCGTACTCTACTGCATTCATTATCTGAATACTGGTGCATGATGGGCTGAAGTCATTAAGCCAGTATCATGAGAGGATAAACAAAGCTTTCACTTCATCATTATAAACAACCAGTAAACATGAGACGTGAGATGGATGTCACTGAATAGTCCCAGAGGCTTTTCAATTCAACGACTACCACCGAACCTGAGGTAAATAACTGTTTTAGTATATACTACACAGGAACATAAACAAATAAAAACTGAATCAAGATTTAGATAGTTTGTTATAATGTACGTAACAACACGCTTTTAAATTCAGTATATAGTACCAGGAAACACAAAAAAACAAACTGAAATCAGATTTATATCATTTATATTTTCATTTTAAAGTGGGGCATTGATGAAGTTGCCTGCTCCAAGTGACCGTGATAAATCATGAGTGTCTGTCCTTTTTACTCTGGCATTATCTTCTTGAAGTAATGTTTTTCAATCCCTGAATAGTGGGCCAATCAGATCACACCGTTCCCGTGTAGTGTATACTGATTGGCATGAGGCATTTTATTTGTTTTTTAAAATGTGGTGGAATAGAACATGGTCATATTTTCTGGCCATTAGGTGATGCGTTTTCTTTTCAATAAAAAAAGAAAAGTGCGCAAATAAAGTGAACTGAAGAAAGCTGTGATCTAAACATGATTCGGGTCGTTTGGTTCATGAAGCTTGAAATCTTTTTCCCACCATTTGAGTGTGCGTGAGTGTGAACGTACTGTATATTTATTTTCGTTCTACACCTTCAGTATCAATATACAGCACCAAAGGATAGATTTGTAAGGTTACACTGTCAACATGGACTGTGCTCCAACACACACAAGCCTTCTCCTGTTCCAGCAAGCAGCTGAAAAAGGCTTTCTGTGAACCTGGTGAAACACTTTCCTGTCAGATGTACTTTCTGTTTTGTTTTCGGGTTTTTTCCCCCCGATAAGCTGTGTGTGTGCTCAGAGGGATGTGCTGTAGTCAGTGATGATTTAGTTGCAGGCTTAAGCCCAGTGTGGCTTTATTCTGCCTCGAGGTCTGTTCTGTCCACCTGGACCGCTCTCTTCTCTGGAGGCATCAGCTGCAGAAAAGCCAGCGGCTTCAGGTTAACAACTTCAACTCTGAATCCGAATTTTTTTTTTTATGAGAGGGCCACGAAAATCTCAAATGCAGTGGATTTGTTTAGAGTGAGAGGCTTGTAGGTGATGTATGAGGCAGTTAAAGGCTTGTCTGCTCCTCAAACCGCCAGGCTTTGCACTCTGATGTACTGTTCATGGTCTAGCTTGTTGAATCACTGGGCTTTGCTATGGTAACTCTCACTCAAGGACACGAAGGCGAATGGAAAAGGAAAGCTTATCTCTCTCTCTCTCTCTCTCTCTCTCTCTCTCTCTCTCTCTCTCTCTCTCTCTCTCTCTCTCTCTCTGCAGAAAAAGATGAAACTGGAGTGATGGACTGTCTGCTAGAAGCGCTGCAATCCGGAGCTGCTTTTAGAGACCGAAGGAAGAGAGCACCGAGGCCCCGAGGTGAGGCTCATCTCTTTCATCACGTCTTCTTCGCTTCCCTCCATCAAGCTCACAATACCTTTCCTTCGACATGCAGCCCCTCCACCTTCAATCTTTCGTCAGTAATCTCTTCCCAAAGATAAAATCTATCTGCCATATTGCGCTTCTCCTGACGCCATTAATCTAACCCTGACGCATCTGTCATCTGGAGCAGTATGAATGTATTATCTCATGTTGGTATACCCGGTACGGCGTTTCGGAAAGGTAAAGCACGTGACATCTACTCTTCTTTTATTATGACTGCCGTCCGGCTCTGATGTTCATGCTGGCTGGCTGGTGTCACAACTGGTTACCGAGCCAAGGAATTCTAGTATGACCTGCTCTGATTGCTCTGACGCCAGTCTGAGTGAATCCAACCCATCCTTAAGCCTCTAGTGTTCAGGAAGACACAGACGTGCAGTCAGCCGTAAACCAACCTGATGGCCTGTTTTTACAGCATAATTCAGAAAAAAATTCTAGAGTCTGCAACGCATTCACTCATATAAATATTAAATATGTAAATAATTAAATATGCATCTTATCAATATTTCTGTAGGTGTCAAATTAACTCAAATGCTAGCAGTGCTTTTCTGTTATTTGCTCTCATAGGGGTACTCAAATATCAATGTTAGATAGAAGGAAGGTCAATCAAGCCACTCATCTCATTTTTACTGCTCACCGGTTCATTACAGATTAAACACACTGGTTTTGTGCTTTGCTTCCTCATGGAGAACTAACGTGTTTTAAACCTCTGTTTTTTTCAATATCAGCCTTTTATTTTCTTGATATTGAACAATGCTATTTTCATTCATTCATTCATTCATTTTCTAAACCGCTTGATCCTAATTAGGGATGCAGGGAGGCTGGCGCCCATCTCAGCCGACTCCGGACGAAGGCGGTTACACCCTGAACAGGTCGCCAGACCACTGCAGGGCCAACACACATACAACCATTCACACTCACATCTAGGGGTGATTTGGAACAGCCAATCTGCCTACTGTGCGTGTTTTTGGATTGTAGGAGGAAACTGGAATACCCGGAGGAAACCCCGGTAAGCACGGGGAGAACATGCAAACTCCACACAGAACCGCCCAAGCCTGGGCATTGAACCCGGACCTACTTGCTGTGAGGCGGACGTGCTAACCACTGCGCCACCGTGCTGCCCGCTATTTTCATTCTCTCAGCATAAATGTTTAGCTCCGCGAAATAGCTTCCTTATGCCGATGGCAGTTGACTGGTTGATAAATTGAGTAGCCATGTTACGGTACCATTGTCATAGTGATGATGTTATAGCTGCTGTGATTGGACCCGGTAGACGATGAAACCTGAACATGCAAGTGTGGTTCTGTGAGAAGTAAATCTCTTAAAAGAAATAAATAAATCTTTTATTGTGCACACTATTTAAATTATCACCTAGCTGATTAAGGTCTTTGTCTAGATTAAATTGTATTTGGATCCCAATTCGGACTGGAGTCCGCTAATTGAGTACTGCTGGTTCTTGTCTTTTGTGATTGCAAAACAGCTACGTTAGTGAAGTCAAATCACTGGTGGGAAAAGGACGCGGCACTTAAGACATGCATGCATTTTGTTGTGTGACGCTAGTAATCGAGTGGGTGGGACTTTGCACTCATAAATCTGTTTATTTATTTATTTTTTTAAGTGTTTGGGGGTGTTGGCAACTCTGTCCTCAGTTCAGAGCCATGGCTTATTTGATTGTTCTTAGTTATTACAAATGACATAATTCAGATTGCTCTATTTAATATAATAGTTGAATGGTTTATTCAAAACTGGGTACATTCATAAGTTCAGGCTGTTAAACATGATTTTACTCTTTTAGTCCATTTTGTCAAGTTGTGTGTTCACTCAGCGTTGATTCTGAGAAATCGAGCGCAGTTTAGACCAGGCTATAATGTTGTGCACCTCCTTTTGCTCTGCTTCACCTATGTTACCACAGTTTTTTACAGACACCACCACAACAATACAATGTGTAAAAGCTCTAAAAAAATATCTCCTGAACAACCAGCGTGTCATTGTTATATGATGTTAATGTCTGCACTTGGGTTAGTATAGTTAACAAAAATTTAGACTGAAACTAGCAGTGGAAAGATTCTAATATCTAACATTCATTTTTAAAATCTTTTTTTCACTGGAAAAATGAAAGAATATATAAAAGCATAAATTTTTACAAACTGTGCTTACTTTGTTTGGCACATGAACAGAAATATACTTTATTTTACATAGAGACACACTCAGTTGTATACAAATATAGCAACTGCATAATAAAGTGATACTAATGAATTGATGCTGTAGTGGGATCAGACTTAAGCTGCAAGAGTAGAAGAGCAGAATGAATCACACCAGAATAGATTAATCCATAGATCTGTACACATCACAGTGTATATCAAATGAGTAAACTATAAACTCTTAATGAACTCATCACTTTATACACACACACAGAGTGAGACCGATACGTACATGCAGAAGAGACCACTTCAGTTATTTTTCCCATAAATCAACATCTCTATATTTAAAATTTCAACAGAAGCATTATTTAGGAGATAACATGATCCAGATCTTACCTAGTTAGAACCCCCAAAGCCCCCGCCCCCATTCTGGGGGATATTTATTAAAATATTTAAAACCAAAAAAACAATCAAAATTATTCTCAATTTACAGACTTAGGACTCTAAAGAAAACAACATTGCTGTTTAAAACATATTATCCACAGAATAAATTCTAAAGCCACTTTAAATTATTGTCACGTAACATTGACGGACACATCACGCCACCTATGGCTAAAATCAAGGAAGTCGGAAAAGTGTCCACTGAGCATCTCCAGAAGTAATTAATATTCATGAGACTCGGTCTTGGCTTCAGGGTTTTTTCCACTGACGTGTGAACCAATTTATAAATGAACGCAACGTAATTGGTTTGACAGACATTTCACCCGTGTTTTATTCATGTTGATAGAACCACCTGTATGGATTTTTTAGGGCAGTTTTCTTATTGAGTGCAACCCATGCTACCTTCTGTCCACTTTGCTAAAACCAAGTACAGATATTTGCCGGTTTGTACATCATACAGACCAAGATATCAAATATATGGATTTTGACAGATGTAACGTTCACAATAAAACAAAATTAGCAAAACCACACATTAAACATCCTTTTCACACTCCAACTTTCACACTCCAAAATATTCAAAAACAGTAGTACGAATTTGTAATAATTTTTTGCGAAGCCGGTAACTGAAATTGACCAGATATGTCTGACTTTCATGCTGGAAATTCAGCAATTTTATTATGAATAAAGTCAAAAAAGAAAGCGGCGGCGTTTTGTAATACACTGAAAATGTCTTTACTATTATTTTGACTTACACTTTAAACAGGTATTAAGTTGGACATTGAATTGCATGGAAATGTTTTTTTAATTTTGTTAATTTTTTTGTATTACATGTCCAAATGGGTCCAAGTGCAAATAAAGAGCCAAATATCTCTATCATGTCGAAAAAGTTAAAAGAAATCTTTTAATTGGGGTCAAAAAGGGTTCACTTCTGGTTTTGCTGTCAAAGGAATACCGTGAGCATCAGGTTTCTTGTATTCTGCAAATTTCGAAGTTGGCAGTTCATAAGAACAATGTAAAATAACAGACACTGGGGCAACAAAGTTACAAATGAGCAGACAGTGAAAATGACCCTCCAGTGACCAGGATCATTGTCAACTCCTTCAAAAGTCACTAAACAACTATAGGATGAAATCAGGTGACTCTCATGAAGAATGGCAAATGGCAGCTGGGGTTAAGTGCACTGCATGCATAGGGTTTAAGTCATGCAAAGCAAGAAAAAATGTAATTCATCGGAGAGGCAAAGTACATCCAGGCTGAAGACCATAAGAATTTTGACTTGAGAGGACTGAAGTAAGGTCGCCATCTCTGATGAATCCAATTTTCAGCTTTTTCCGTTACCTGGTCATCTAATGTTTAAAACGAGACCTGGAGAGACCTACACGCCACAGTGTCACGCACCCAGTGAAATTTGGTGGTGAATGGGGAGTGATCTGGTGTTGCCTCTGAAAAGGCTTGAAAGTATGGAAGCAAATCTGTCTCATTAGATTTTGAAACTTAAAAGCCTTTGAATTACTAGCATTAAATTTTTTATTTATTTATTTATTTATTTTTGCACCAAAATTAAGTATCTGAATTTTCTGACTATGAATTCGGAACCTCATATTTTTAATCACTTCTTTTCGCTTTTATTTTTTTCAATGTTCACAAATTCGGAACTACAAATGAAGCGTTAAAAATTCAAAGTCTATTTTTTCAGTGGCACAAATTCGACAGGCCAAACACGGCGTCTAGAATTCAGTATCACATAATTTGCTGTCAACATCTGGAGCACCAAGGATAAGCAATCGAACAAAGATCCACTGTTCAAAATGGTGCCAATGTGTTTCTTTTAAATTTTAATTCATGTCTGCAGGGGGTGCCCCTCTCACATTTTTTTGCTATAGCTGCTTCTTTAAAAATATCCCGAGTGTGTACTTGTATTTGCTCACACGTCTGCATTCGTCTGCTTTTCTTTATCCTAAATGTTTTATTTTCTGTCAATTTATGTCAGACCATAATCACTGCCTCAGCACTGAACGTAACGTTAGCAAAGATAATCTATGCTATGTTAACAGAAATAGTCTGTGCTATCATAACATTAGCAAACCCTGCTCGTCAAAGGTACCGCTGGATGTTGTCCAGTAAGTTCTGTTATTGTTCAACATGACAGTTTTTATCTGTTACTATCAAAAGCAAGAGACGTGAGAAATAAAAGAGTTAACATACTTACTGAAGCGCCGTCATGCAGGACTGTTGCCATGGTCTGTCCGTTTCCCTGACACGTAAATGAATGGCTTGATCTGAATTTGGCCTGTCGAATTTTTGCCACTGAAAAAATAGTCTTTGAATTTTTAACGCTCGTATTTTTAGTCCCGAATTTGTGAACAAAATATAAAAGCGAAAAGGAGTGATTAATTCTGGTGCAAAAAAATTCAGTGCTGGTAATTCAAAGGCTTTTACGTTTCAAAATCTGATGAGACAGATTTCTCTTCCATATAAAGCCTTGCAGAAGGTTGTCCTGGAAGAAAATTTGCTTCCTTTTGCTCGGATAAACTTCTCTTACTCTGAGGATTGGGTTTTCCTGCAGGACCATGTTCCATGCCACACAGCCAGGTCAATCAAGGTGTGGACGGAGGGCCACAAGATCAAGACTGTCATGACCAGCCCAAACTCCAGACCTGAACCCCTCTTGTATGTGGAAAATGGATGCTTACTAGCCATCAAACAAAGCTGAGCTTTAAAATTAAATAGGATCTTGATTTCTTGCAAGTAAATGCTCTAACTGAAAAAATGTTTCATGTGGAATTTTGGGGTAAAAAAATTATTGATGCAAACCTGCTTATAGACAATACCCCATATACTGCCCCATTAGTCTGCCTTTCTCAATGTTATATTCACTCATATTCTGTATTTTCTTTGGCATTCCACAGATGAAGCATCTCACATGGTCAGCCAAAGGCCAGTTCTGAAAGACTGCAACCATGGTAAAAGCAAACAGCAAAATATTAATTTCACCTGTCTGTGTGCTTTTCCCCACTCTTCATTTCTCATTAATACTGAAATCTAACCTTGGTCGTCGTCGTCGTCCCCCCCTCTTTCATTAACACTGCGCTGTTAGTCTTTTCCTGTCTCTGCTACCATATGTACATTATGAGTTGTGCCTCATTCTTCAGACTCCAGGGTCTGTGGGAAATTGAGATTGATCAAGCTGCTTCTCTAATGTATTCCAAGCATAGTAACATGACTCATAATTGTGATACATTACCGTTCATTATACCGGTTAAGACTTTTGTCTCCATGAACACTGCACATTTCGTGTTGTACAGTTCCACTAGCCAGTGGGGTGCTTTTTGTCTCATAATCATGCTTTGACCTGTGAAATATATATA
>JAQMYF010000017.1:19487826-19498163 GCA_030014195.1 Neosilurus mollespiculum | reverse complement strand
ACACACATATATATATATATATATATATATATATATATATATATATACACACACACACACACACACACACACACACAAACATATATATATATATATATATATGTATGTATGTGTGTGGTATAATATATCATATATGCAATGTATACTATATCTATGTCATGTACACATGATCATGTATACTTTATTGATAGAAATTCACTCTACTACCATATTTCAGCCTGTGTCTCCTCCGATTTTTTCTTCTGACAGAGCAACTTATGTTAAATCATTGTGGCTGGACAAAACGCGCTGCACATTTCTTAATGCTTTGACAGTGTGTTTCCATTTTCAAGAGAATGCCATTTACTCTTAGTATCTGATGTTTTATTTTATAATTGCTATCAAAGCCAGAGAATCTTTGCCTCATTTTTTCTCATTTTTTTCCCCCTGCACAAATGGCAGCCAGAGAAAATGGAAAGCAATAGTTAATCACTAGCTCTCAGACAGACACAGAAAGAGAGAGAGAGCGAGAGAGGGTGGGTGGGTGGTGGAGCACTTCTCTCTTCCCCATCCGCTCTCTAATTGATGCTACATGTCATTGTTCTAAAAGTTGGAATGTCAAAACTCTTGATTTATTGGAATTTCAGAGCCATACATCATCTGAACATCACATGCAGGCCTTGTGCATTTTATTAAGATGAGTGATTAATTCCGAAAGTGCCTGTACAGGAAGTCTGACTGAACACACTCCCTCTCAAGTGCTATCAAATATACCACACAGTTACTTACACAACTAGAAATCCAGACACATACACATGGAGAGACAGGCCTAGTGACACGGAGAGTCTAATTTAATCCAGTTAAAAACCCACCGCTGCTTAGAACCAGCATGGGTTTTTTTTATAAACAGCACCCTTCTCTGGGGTTCTTGGAGTGCTGCTTGGTTCTGTGGGCTTACCTTTTAAATGATTATTATTATTCTTTTTTACACTGTGTGTGTGTGTGTGTGTGTGTGTGTGTGTGTGTGTGTGTGTGTGAGAGAGAGAGAGAGAGAGAGAGTGGTTGTGTCTGGTCTGTTCAGCTCCTGTGTTTAATAGGTAGAGGGAGAGATGTTTCACAGTGGCTTATTAAGGGGAGTACACAGGGGCTGTCGACATGTGTGTACATATGCGTGTGTGTGTGTAACGCTAATGAATGGTGATGTTAGCTCTTACGGGTCAGTGGAGGAACTTTAAACCAGTGCAGGTCTGCGGTGTATTCACTGAGTGCTCAGGTTAATAAACATGCTGATGGTGGGTTAATAAAGAACTTATTAAACATACTAATGTGCTGATGTGCATTGAAACTCGACACAGAGGTGTGTACACGCACGTCAGCAGATAGAGGAAATTCGTTTAATGACCTCTATATACCATCACTCTGTCCCTTTTGTTCCTAAAACTTTATCCTCAACTTTGTCATGTAGTCAGGGTGGTAATGAAATAAAATATATATTTTTTTAATTCTTTCTTTAAAAAGATAAAAGTCAAGCAAGCGACACAAAAAATTCTCCTTGTTATTGTTCTCTCTTCAGGATATCTGTGTTAAGCACTGTTGCCGGTGGATGTCTGTAGTAATTACAATCGATGCACATCAGATAAGCAATCTTGGAATCTACTGTCTTCAAAATGTACGCATTGTTTTCATGGTTACGAAAATCTCTGTTGTAATTCACCTCATTTTAATACAGATTGTTTTGACCTTTATTATGATGAGCTCTTGTTGTAGTGTGCATTGTGCTTGAATATTAGCCTTTCTTTCTTCCCGCAGGATATAATGTAATCTTTACTGATAAATCAATTCGGCCTCTATATACTGTTCATCACTCAGTTATTTTTACTGCGTCTTTTATGAAACAAGAAAATACTATGATGGAATAGTTCCAGATGAATAAATTTCCTTTCGGGGAAAAAAAACCCCATGAGAAGTAAAACCCAAGAGAATCTCTAGTAATCACTACGTCACCCTAACTTTTATTGTAAAATGAATCCAGTCCAAATAGGATCAATTATTGTGAATATTATTATTTTTCATTTTCAGTGGGTAATTTGTCGCACTGTCATTACAAGCAGAAAGCAAGAATGTCTGTAAGGAAAGTCAGTGCATTTTGGTATTTCAAAAAAATATGACGATGTCAAATGTAAACTCATCAGACCACATGGCCCCTGCCAGGGTTCCAGAATCCAATCTTTATGCTCAGGTATAATCAAGCCTTTAAAGTGTACCTGTGGTGAATTTGCATTACTAGCTCTTTAAAACGATCATGTATGACATCAGCGGTTCTGTCTGGCAACGTCAGTCCTTGCTTCTTGTCAAGTACTCGCGAGTGCTGCCACACTTCCATCACTACTAAGCACGCAAAGTGACATGCTACCTTCTTCATTAGCTGTTCCAGCCCTGGTAGTAAAGCGAATTTGTTGTTTTTTCCTATTGGGTGGGCCGCGTTCAACAGACACCAGTCTTAGATAACACATTACCGGCAATTGCTGAGCCGTGTCGCTGCAGAAACTGCAGAAAACACAACATAACATCGGCACAGGCCAGTGGTCTGAGAAGACCACCTCAACCCGACCTGCTATCAGCGTGACCTCCATACAGAACTGCTTGGCACGAAGCCCAAGCTTTGCCATCTAAAACCAGAATCCCGCTTTCACCCAATGTAGGCTGAGATAGGCACCAGCCTCCCCATAACCTTAGTAGGATTATGTGGTTTGGCAAATGAGTGAGTATATCAAATTTAAGGTTCAAGGTTCTTAATTATATTATTCCAACCTAAAAATTAAAGGTAAACCAAGGGCAGTGTTAGTAACATTTCTTTCCTTGTCCCAAGTTCTTCTTGCTCAAACCTACTCACTCTGACTACAAATGCTGTGCAGAGGGGGTGTGCTGCTTTGGTCATAGCCTTTTCTCTCTCTGATCATTTGAAGTAGTGTGTTCTGGCAACGTTGCCATCCTGTGTGTTCCGCTGCAAGAAAAGACATGCAACATGATTCTTCCCTAGCACTGAAATGTTGCTAGAGGCCATTCAGGCATAGCTGCTTTCTCACTATTCAGAGCGTGTCATGCTTTACATCTGGTCTCTAAGCACCATGCAACACTCCTCCCCCACCCCTCAGCCCCCTCCCCATCATGATCTCTTGCTTACTTGATCTTTCCCTTCCCTCCCACACCACCTCTTATCTCTTTTTCATCCTTTCACTTATTATTACTTTCTCTCTATATGTCTATCCAGCTCTCTGCCCTTCTTGCCCTCTTTCTTCTCTCTCTGATACAGACATAAAAGAAATAAACTGACTGTAAGCTGATCTCTTGTGCCTTTTTTTTCCTTTTTTTGGCTATTTTTCACAGCAGGCTCTAGGTCCGTTGAAATAGACAAGATGTCCTTGAACACAGGAAAAATTGTGGTTGATCTGTAGGTGAATCTCTAGGTAGACCTTGTTCCTATCCCTAGATGTGACAGTAATGCTGGCACATGAGGTTCCTACATTTTAGACAGATGGACATCCTGAGAGCAGGTCTGGATAACATGAAGGTAGTAATGGGAGAGAAAGAGTCTTGGGTAAGCCGACATGACTGAGCAGACAGTGGAAATTGGAAATAATGGGAAGAAATACGCTTAAGATAAGAAGGAAACGATCTGGGTTACTGTGTGTGAATGCCATGTGCATTCTAGTGGGTAAAAACGAGAAATTTGCGGGGAAAGGAAAGGAAGGGCTTTGAGATGTGATTAGGATGGGAAAAGTATGCAAGCTCCATGGCACTACCACTGGAGGCTCTTCTCTCTGAGACTGCACTGATTGGACAAGAGTCAGACTGAATGTGTCATTACTTTCAACAGAGGCACTGAAACCTGCTGTGATCAGTGGCCATGTTCACACAGTGCGCTGTCTTAACAAAGAAAATGAAGGGTGTACAGCGACTGATATGGTTGGAGGGGATACGATGAACAAGACTCCATGCTTTTTTGTGTTAATTGAATTTTACTTTCCCTCTTATCTCAGAGCAGCGTGAAGACATAGCCCTCCTGCAGCAGCTCATCTGTCTCTCCCCAAACTGAAGCTACTGGAAGACACAAAAGCAATAGCCAGAGCTTCCCATCCTGAAGTGTCGGTCACCATGCACAGCCATAGTCCAAATCTTGCCCTGGATACTCTGGAGGAAGGATAAATGGGTGCGAATTACACACAGAGGGGAAAAAAGGATAAGGGGAGTGAGTGGCATTAAAGCACATGGCTTAAAGCTTAAGGTGATTTGGATTCGAAGCAGAATGTGCGTGGAGCATAAGGAGTGGTTCTATTTCCCCATCATCACTTTAAAGTTGTGGTAGATTCGGCATGTAATGCAAGCACGTCTTAAATGGGATAGGAATGTGATGAGTGAGGAACCTACTGTTTAGATTGATTATCGATCTTGGTAGCAGGGGGCACTGTTGCTTCAGTTGGTCAGGTCGAGGCTCAGCAACATTGATGTGGCAACAAAATGAAGTCAGCTGATGACTGAGTCTTGATTGGAGTACTCTTATTTGGGTTTTCTGTTATGGTGAAGTCTGCAGAAGATTATCTCATTGTAGAACAATGTAAATTATAATGTAAACTATGGGTCATAGTGTATGTAGGAAAGCATAGAGGTAAAGTGTAACAGGTAAGTATGAGCAGGAAGAAGGACTTTGCTCAGGTTGGTTGAGAAAGTAGGTGTGGTTAACAGTAGTGGATTCTGCAGAACACCTGGACACGGCTTTTATGTAATCGTCTGTCTGAGCACAACATGTAACTTTTCCTTAACTTTATGCCAGTCAAATGCTGGAGTTTCCAAGACTGACCAAAATCGAGGTGCGCTCTTTCTCCTGGTAACCTGTATAGAGTCACGCCCAGTCTGAAACATCTGACTGTACCATCATTGGCTATACACGTAAAATGACTCAGCCTCTCTTTTTTCATCTGATCCAGAGTTAACTTGGTAAGTATGGAAGACTGAACTTTCCTATAATTATATTCAGCTTTCCAAACAGATTTCATGAGCAGTGGCATTTCTTAGCAGTTACCTTACCTGGCTTCGATACCAAGGCAGAATACAAGCTTTAATAAAAAAAACAAAAAAAAAGAATCCTCCTGTGGATACGCATTAAATAATTAGAATTTGTTAATAATGTTCTAGACTTATTTACCCTAATTAATTAGACATTTATCATGAATAAAGTATAGAGGGATTTTCCTCCCTAATAAATTCTGAAGAAAATGACAGTTCTGTGTAGTGTAATCAGATAGGTTCAGTAAAATATTCAGTAAGACATTTCTTTTGGATTGATTGCTATTAAAGTGAACTGGCTTTTTCTATTTGCTGTGATGTTTGTTGCTGAAGCGAAAGTCAGTCGTGCTTCACTGGCTTTTATTGTGTTTAACGAAGCATTTTGTGGGTTAGCCTCAACTCATCATCTATTATCTATCATTCTCCCTAACCAAAATATAATCAGTCTGAGTAGACCACTTGTGCACGCCCTTGAACATGACCCAGAACTGTTGCCACATGACTGCGCCCAAGCTTTTCGTTGATGACGTGCCCGTACCAATGTATCAGTACGACATTTTATTCTTTTGTAAGGCACAATAGGTACAGTCGATCTACTTTATTTTGGTTTTAAACCCAGAAACTGTCATCAAGGCCATGGCTAATGTAGACATTTGGATTATTTCAGCAATGAATGACTGTTTGAGGGACCGGTCGGTCATTTATCCCGGGAAGAGAAAGGTAGAACTGGTGATTAATGTGGTAAGTTTGGTTTTGTGAGATAACTCCACGCATAGTGTGACATCTGTGGAAAAATATATGTAACTTGATAAATGAATATTAATCAGGAAAGATTTCCTGAGTCCCATGTAACCAAGTACTCTTCATCCATCCAACTATGTCCCTGTTACACTATGACTGCTCCTTATTTTCTAAAGCAAAAGGCACAAATGTCTGTCACCTTAAACAAATTGCGGGAACATTGGCTACATACTTTTGCCTCATTATTACCCATTAAATAAGAAAATCAGCCACTAAACAACTTAAACTTGTTTCCTATGAATATGTATGGAAAAGTACTGTAATATCACTCGCACCATTCCCATTAAACAAACAGGTTTTCTTGGAACATATATTTATTGAACATTTTTTTTTAGCTTTTATTAGCAGGCATTTAAGCACCCTAGAAGGTTAAAGGGGTAATGTGATGGAATTTTTTATATTTTTTTATTATATTTTTTTTTTTACAGATGCAAATTAGTTACAAATGCATGTAAAACTGCCGCAGGTAGCGTAGTTCACGGGTTGACTTTGACTAAAGCATTTTGAACTAAATATTATAGTATATATATATATATATATGATGTAATATTATATTATATATAATACTAATGTGAAAAGCTGCAGAAATTAGACTACAAACCAGAATCACACCAGAGCAGGAAGATCGTACTGACTTTACTTTTCTCATCATGTGTTGCTTTTTCTAGCACTTTGTTGGGTGTATTTTTTCTGTGCATCCTGTCAAAATGAAATCACACGGCACTTCACATCTCAAAAGCAGAAGCAATTTTCTGATGAAAACAACTAAAGTTAGATTTATACAAAACAATCATGCTCTTAGCCCTTCTGCCTGCCGATAACAGCTTGCAGCCACTGCAATGGCATTTTCCTCCTCTTGTAGACATATCCTAAATTCAAAACACCAAAAAGGCACTCAAATGTCTCAAACTTTCAAAAATAATGCCAGATATTAAAAGATACAAAAATAAATCACACACTCTCTTTTCCTGGAGAGCATTTAGCCCTGATCACAGCATGTAATCTCCATGGCATTGTTGCTCCAGTTGGTCCGGTCGAGGCTCAGCAATATTAATGTGGCAATAAAATGAAGTCAGCTGATCACCTGAATGTACTGAATTTTTTTTCCCTGGATATAAAATGGGGTATCAAATAATGAAAAAGTGGCTCAGGAGCATGAGGAATCATTTTCACACATTGTTACTGTTTCAATTTTTCTCTCATCAATTCAAGACATCGGTGAGAAGTGTTAGCCCACCTCTGCATGGAAATAAATGTTAAGTTGCTTAAGTTTGTTGAAACAATGCCATGATGATAACATGCTGTAAGCAAGGCTAACAGCAACGAACCACTCCATAAAGTCTTCTCCATGGTGAGGACTCTGGGGTGCCGATACATATGAATATTGAAAATGATTCCTCATGTACTCTGAACCACTCTTTTATTATTTGAGTCCCCAGTTTATATTTGTGCCATCAGGGAAGAAAAAGTCCACTGATGTCATAACCTGCTCATTCGCTACATTCAGGTCATCAACAGACTTCATTTTATTGCCACATTAATGTTGCTGAGCCTCGACCGGACCAACTGGAGCAACAATGCCATGGAGACTTCATACTGTGATCAAGAAGATCGAGTGTGTGACTTTGTGTGTGTGTGTGTGTGTATATATATATGTATATATATATATATATATATATATATAATGTGTGTGTGTAATATACAGGGATGGAATTTCACATTTGCCCTTGGCGATTAAAAAATGTTCATGATGAGGAATATGGTCAGCAAATTCTAAAATTAGTCGTCCTCTTGGCAAATCAGAAAAAAATGTAGGGCGAGTATTAATGTGTATCAGTTCGACTGAGCGAAAATGCCATAAGCAAAATTATTATTCAGTATATAGATACATGTAGCAGCTGTGTACTCTCTCTTGCGTTGTGCACTCTCCGTTTATTCTGGGATCTGGCGGAGAAATATCAACACAGTCAGTATCGGTTTCATACACTCACATATGCCCTCACACTGAGAATATAGAATATAAAAAGTTTCAGGTTAATTAAACTGTCACTTATTGTGCTCATCAATTTATAAACAATTAATTAAAAACACATTCACGAGCTCATGATTTACAAAAGATTAACACCCTTCTGATGTAAAATTAAGGTTATTAATCCAAATTAATTACAGAGCTGATAACGTGCACCTACCAGGAAGATAGTGCAGGAAAACTGTGGCTATCTTTGCGGTGCATGACCCTAATCTGCAGGGGTGTGTTCAGTAAACATGAAATGAATCAGTTTCAGCAGTTTTGCCATCAGCAATAAAATAAAGCAGTGTGAGTGATGGCAAGTGGAATCACACATTTTATACATTACCTCCGTTACATACGTATAGGTGCAACTTGTCAAGTCGAATTAGAAATCATTTTAAAAACATTTTTACTTGAAATAATAATTTTGTCCTTCAAACTTTGCTTTTTGTCCAAAATCCTCCATTTGCAGCTGTTACAGCCTTGCAGGCCTTTGCCATTAGAGCTGTAAATCTCCCACAAGTTGGACTGTCTTGATGGGTACCTCTGTGCCATATGGGCAAGCTGCTCCCACAACAGCTCAATCGGGTTGAGATCTGGTGACTTTGCTGGCAGCTCCATTATTGACAGAATACCAGCTGACTGCTTCTTCTCTAAATAGTTGTTGCATAGTTTCTCGTATGGAATAGCCTTCATTTCTCAGAGCAAATATCATCTGATAAATTCCCCCAAACAACCCTGTACTGTAACTTATCTGGAACCACACGATGGCCCGCCCCTTTGGAGTATTTCAGCTCAGGGACAGTATCATGGGTGGAGTCAGAGTGTGCTCATGAGTCATTGTTGTTTCCTGTTGCTCTCGATCGTCTTCATATCTTCTACTCAGAGCCCTGGGGCTTAGTTTTAGCCCAGCTGCCCCAGGCAGGGGGAGTTCATTAGGGCAAAGTAGACACTGATCATCTCCCTCTTAGGTATAAATTAGCCAAGTCTGCTACTCAGATCTGTTCTAGAATGACCCGCAGTGGGATTTATTCCTACACCTCAACTCTCATCTCACATCATGTTCCCAACATTAGACCAACAGAGAGATCTGCTGGTGGTTTCATTGTAGTTGGTTTGGTTTTGTCAGTATCCTTCCTTCTTTTTTTTCTTTTTAGCACACACTTTCTTTTAGTTTCTCTCTGTCAGAGCATTATTGAACATTCTGTTTGCCATGTACCTAAAAAGGCTCCATCTGGCACGGTGTGGCTTCAGCACGAGGTGTTTCATTGCCCTTGCCTCCTGTTGTGCTTGTTTGATTTAGATCATTAAAACTATTGCCTTTTTTTGCTCGAAAGACAGGTAAAACGGTCTCTGCTTTGTAATTGCCTTGGCTGACATTTCACTGTGTATTGGTCACAGGAGACATAACAAAACCGTCTGTCCCAGTCTTCCTCCTCTTTAACTCCTGGTGTACCAAAACTCTGGTCTAAGGCCACTGCAGATATTAAAGTTGTCCTCAGATGTTTTCAAAAGGTGACTCATGATAGTAATATGGACAATATGTTTTGAACAGTTATTTCATTACCTCTAGTATATGATCTCGTAGCCGAGTGTGTGTGTGTATACATACATGCATATATATATATACACACACACACACACACACACACACACTCTCACACACACATTCTTAATATATAACAGTTTACAGGAAAGCCAGTAGATAAAGGCCTGCTTATTTAGTAGTCAAATAAAGTCTTGTTTGGTGGGGGGAAAATAGTTTAATTGTTGAGTTAAATTGTTTGTTTGTTTTTTCCCTTTTAAATAAATATTAGATTATATATTCATTTTGATAACTTTAATTCCATATTTTGTTTCTTTTCGTGGAGATCTGGTTATCACAGTACCTTTTGTGGCGAACCAGATAGCACAGCTATTTTGCTAGCTGGTTATCTGTATGACTGTAGTTTAATAAAATCATGTTTTGTGGAAAAATAATAATAATAATAATAATAAAAAGGAAATACGTTGTTATCAGAGCACGCAGTTGCTAACATCTAGTGACCTCAGATATCCTGCAGTTTCATTGATAATTGCAAGAGTGTTCAATTTCACCTAAGAAGAAACGCAAATAATGTTCTGTTCCTTTTCTAATGTTGGAGAAACAAAGAAACTGAAACCGATAGTACACTGTTTGAATAAGTCTGACAGAGACCAGACCATCATCTTCCGGTGGCTAGAGCTAACCATGCACGATTTAGTCAAACAATAATATTTGAGTTGGAATTTATTATCATCTTCATGCAAGTCTCTTATTAACATATCCGGTGTTTGCATTCAAATTGGCATGAGATGAGAGAGAACTCATTAATGCAATACAGACTAATGCAGAGGTAAATTACAGCTGCAGCACCCTGATTGCCTGTTGTTTGTGTGTGTGTGTGTGTGTGTGTGTGTGTGTGTGTGTGTGTGTGTGTGTGTGTGTGTGTGTGTGTGTGTG
>JAQMYF010000017.1:19454935-19484734 GCA_030014195.1 Neosilurus mollespiculum | reverse complement strand
TGTGTGTGTGTGTGTGTGTGTGTGTGTGTGTGTGTGTGTGTGTGTGTGTGTGTGTGTGTGTGTGTGTGTGTCTGCCTGCCTGCCCACCCTCACCTGTGCATTGCATTGCATATGCATTAGTGGTGTGCACGGAATCACATTAATAGCTCCCTTGTTTATTTTCCTTCAGATTATTAGTGTTAGAAGTGTTTAATTGTGTTAATAATGTTTTATTACACATTATGCTGCGCAAGTTAAAATGTTAATCCTTATAGAGTCATGACATACACACATCAAATCATAGTTATTCTCCTTAATGAACCTTCATGTCCCATCTTTTGCACTGAAGACCTGACGATTGATTGGAGATTATTATTATTATTTTATTGATGAATGATAAGTGATGATTTGCAAGTTGGGCAGAAATCCACCTCTTTGCTGGAGCTTTCCCTCCTTGCTGAGTGATTTCAGCTGCAGACATTTCTGAGACAGTGGCCAGCTGTTTTACTTCAAATTATATCAATATTCCAGAACTCGATGCAGCACATATGTGACCCAGTCTGGCAAAATGAGTCACAGTGACCAAAAATTCAAAATTGACTTAGCCATACCATTTAAAAGAGGAGACTCTAAGCTTTTAAATGGTATGGCTAACTCAATTTTGAATTTTTGGTCACTGTGACTCATTTTGCCAGACTGGGTCACATATTGCACTGCAACATTTCGAACAATGGACTTTATCTTCTTGTTAGGACAGACATATGAAGAGTGTTATATCTACTCTCACTTTTAGAATATCACCATATGATGGCACGTTTCAGCTTGCCAATACTGAGGGCAGCAGAAACTCAGGGCCTTGACATCTGTGCAAGTTTGCAGTGCGGATTGGCTCTTGTATCTTAGCATGATGCACTTGTGACCTCAGTGTTACACATTTCTTTTTGAGGGAAGACATTTTGTTTTTTTAAGATATGAGGTATCAGTGCTTTGAAAGTTGAAGCAGTAATATACAGACTGATTTTTTTTTCTTTTTCTTTACAGCTTAAAAGCCTTCCCTTATCAAAATTCACCTGAAATTACCTAAACACATTATTCTCTAAAATCAAATAATATCTGGTGCTTTCTGGCTGTTTCTTATTAACATACCTTTCCTCATTTCTAATTTTAAAATCATCTAATGAGAGTAAAGTATAATTAAGCAGGCAGGCTTCCTTGCACAAAACACACACATGTACAAACACAAGCAAATGCATTCCCATTGTCTCCTGGCTGACGTCCATACAGCACGCAGCTTAGTAATGTTAGGAATGCCTTAATGCTGCTAATCTGTATAATCGACAGTGTTACATCTAATATTTCTTTTAGATATTGAACATAAAATGAAATAAACGTGTCGCCTAGTTCAGAATGTTCCAACCCTGGTCCTGGAGGACCCCCCTGTCCTGCACATTTAGTGCTTCCCTGTTCATTTTAGTGCTTCCCTGCTGTTTAATTAGCTAATTAGTTAAATCAGGTGTGTTGTTAATAAGAAAAACACTGTGCAAGGCAGGGTTGGACAAAGGCTGGGAACCCCTGCCCTAGCTGCATGTTTTATGGATTCTCATTAAAATGCTAAATATAACCTTATAATACTGAGGACATGACTTGTTATGTGTTATTAGTATATGCTTTAGGCAAAGGGCTTAATCTGATTGGTTCCCTATCTGGGGGCTAATAGACATTATCGCCAGTGGATAATGCTTAAATTGAAGTTGCGGACAAACTTTCAAGGATTCCCATGGTCACTGATTCACAGATCCTGGTAATTGAACAAATTGCTATCCCCAAAAATACTAAAAAAATACTAAAAAAAAAAAAAAAAGGTACACAATTATGGCCCTTGTGTTTTTAAAGGTGGAAAAGTACCATATTCAACCTTTGAATGATTTTGAAAAGATGCCTTCATGAAGTGTTCATAAATATTATGATGGAGCATGCCGCGTGATCATTTTCAGGCTTAAAAAAAATTAATAAATCATAACAATCTTAATTTTTTTAGTTTGCATGTAGTTAATGTTTATACACAGGCAGTAATTAAAAACTTTGAGACCATAATTCCTCATTCATCCATTTTCTGAACCGCTTATTCCTAATTAGGGTCGCGGGGAGGCTGGCACCCATCTCAGCCGACTCTGGGCGAGTACGGGGTACACCCTGGACAGCTCGCCAGGCCATCGCAGGGCCCACAGTCACGCAACCATTTTGAGCCTTTATATAGTCTTTCCAAACCACTCCTCACATTGTGCAGATACACATTGTGTTTTGCTCAAACTGCATTCGGTCCACTTTTGCAAAGTGACCTACACATGTGCAATGAAGCGTGACAAAATGACAACTCATCATTTTCTCAAGTGCCCGAGTACTATCAATAAAGCCACAGGGTATACAATACCCCCAAGTCGTCCCCCCTTCTACATGAACAGGCATACAGAAATTTTCCTCTCAAAGTTTTTAATGACTGTCAGTATAGTTTGCATAGTATATACTAAAATGGCATATACTATACTTGAATAAATATAAAAAGATATTACGGGGCGGAGTGCACAGAACTCAATAAACTATTAAAGCAGTATATGCAGTATAGCCCTTCCATCTCATGGACTCTTCAGGGACATCCTCCTTGGCTTCAGTGAGCAAATGTAAAATATGATTACATATATTAGTTAATCTGTAATAAATTAGTGTCAATATGTGGAATCAGAAAAAGTTCGTTGTTAATTGCAAAAAACAACAGCCGACACTACAACAAATTCTGGCTGGATGGAAACATGTCTGCTCAGAGCATGTGGTGAGTGGCAATAACAGCTCTTTCCTAGTATGTTGTTCTTGATGACCTGCCACTGTTGGTCTTTGACAGCAACAGATTCCAACAGTAGTAAACAGGCAGTAAGATATGCACTATCCCCAAAAGTGTTTTGACACCTGACATCACACCAATATGTGCTTGTTGAAAACGATATTTCAATGCCAGCCTTGCTGTAACAACACGCTGCATATTCGCTGAGGTTTTCCACTCTACCTTGGTTGATTTTTTTGCTGTAGTTTGTCCATTTAGCTACAAAAGTGTTAGTGAGCTCAGACACTGATGTTGGATATGGAGGTGTGATGCACTCTTGGTGTCCCAGTTCGTCCCAAATCTCTTCAAAAGGGTTGAGGTCAGGTTACTGTGCAGGCCATTTAAGTTCTTCCCCTCCAGTCTTAACCATGTCTTCTCGGATCGTACTTTGTACAAGGGACACTGGGGAAGAAACTCACATTAATGTGTGAGGTTGCAAAAGGGCTGAAAATGTCGTAAAAGTTTCTGGATTTTCATTGGATCTAACAAGCATATGTGGGAATTCACGGTAATTACCTGGACATTTCAGGTAATTAATTCAACTGTATCATATGTATCGTGTAACATAAACAGAATCATTTTGTTTTGTTATCATGCATTCATGCAACATTTCTCATATCAATCCTCATAGAATTTCTCATGCCAATCAAACCTTTTACTTTGATTTATTTTTCATTTATATATGTAGTGCAAGGGTAGAAATTTAACTGAATTTGCATTCAAGTGAACTAATAGGCAAGCCTTCCAATCTCTCCTGTTACACATGAACCATGTGTATATTTTCATAATCAGGTGAAGTTTACTTAGAGTTTTGAAGTTGCAATCTGCTAAAAATCTGTTAAAGAGTTTGCATTAGGTAGTTTGAAAAAACTGCTGTTTCACTCTTTCGAGTATGTGAAATTACAAGAATGGGACATGAATTTGTCAGTTTATATAAGGCACAATAATGGCAATAATAACAGTATACAGATATTAAACTAACGTCAGAAATAAACTAATTAACTTCTGAATAAAATAAAACTAGGCACAATGCAAGCTCCCGTTTACATGCATGAGACTGGTTTGTTTACTGGTTAAACACTGGTTTGTTTATAGCAACAAATGATATACATATATGCCACGGTTTGTTCATATGCAAGTTACTCCTGTATTTACCGTCGGATACACATGAATAACGTGTGACTTTTTTTTTCCCTTTAAGAATAAGCATGTAGTAATAATAGCGTGGGGCAGTAATGGCTCAGTGGTAAAGGTGCTGGCTTACTGATCCGAAGGTCGGGGATTTCAAGCCCCACTATCACCAAGTTGTCATTCCATCATTAATTCCTAGTCTTCTTGTTGTCTTGGTGTTTCTGTGTGGAGTTTGTATGTTGCTATGTTGTTCATGCTTGCATGGGTTTCCTCTGGGTTCTCTGGTTTCCTCCCGCAGTCCAAAGACATGCACATTACGTTAATTGGCTGTTTCAGATTTCCCCCTAGGTGTGAGTGTGAATGGTTGTGTGTGCCGGCCATTGCAATAGCCTGGTCGAGCAGTTCAGGGTGTACCCCGCCTTCCCACAGTGTGGGCTAGAATAGGCTCCAACCTCCACTTGACGCTAGTAGAATGAAGCAGCTCGGTGAATGAGTGAGTGTGAGTGAATAGCATGCTTCTTGACACCCCCTATTGTGTAATATTAAGTGTTAAGAGTTATGTAGCTTTATTGAGTAAGTCATTTTGGTCTCAGTATTGGTATTGATTTGCATAAAAATATAAAAGAAAGAAAACCCATATAATCGAAATTGTACCCAGTCTGTAAAATTAGTATTAATACATCCCTTATATCAGGCTGTGTGCAGAGTCCTTATAGGCTGCATTATTCATTGAAATGTGAGCCCGCTGTATCTATATTCAGTGCTCTGTATGAGAGCAGTGCTCCTTGGCTATAGATTCAGGATCATTCAGTATTTTAGGGCTTTAAAGGTTTTAAATCAGCTCCCATCTCTTCCTCTCTTTTATCCCATGTTCCTCTCTGCTGAGAGAGAGAACGATTTGCTATGCCCGGCCTCTCTGCAGTCCCATCCTGCTGGGATTATCACACCTTTAATGGCTTAAATCCGCTTTTGTTCAGTGAGGACGGAAACAGAAAAAGGCCAGGGAGAAGCACGGAGCAAGAGAAAGAGGTGTAAGGGGCTCACGATGGCTAATCCTCCCAATCTGGCACGTGCAGGCCCACATGCAGGGGAGGAACAATGCGTCAGGGTGGGAGTGAGATAGAGGTCTGTGGTTTGAGGAGGAGAGCAACATGTTTATCCTCAGTGCAACAGCATGACTCCAAACTGAGATGGCAACATAATTTACTGGAAGAAGACAATTAGTCCTCTACCGGGAAAGCAGTATTAGGGCGCAAGAATGGACTTTTAGTGATGCACTTAAAATCTGTGCTTGGCTGATGTGACAAGGCAGTCTATTATTTACTTTCAGTGATGTTCCTTATGTCATTTCATCTTGTGATGATTACGCTGTCTCTTTGGCCTCACTGACGTTCTCGTGGCTGCTTTGGTCTCTGTGTGTTCTTTTTTAAGAGCCGAATCAGAGACCAGGATAAAAGCCCAGCTTTCCAGTGTTGCTCCTCTAAAAGCTAACTACCTTTCTTTGAACACAGTGTGGAGACATCAGGAGTGTTAAAGTAGATCAGGGATATGCCACGCTCTCTGATCTTCTTCCACGGCAACGCTGAAGTAATGAAACCCTCAAGTTCAACACCACATTTTTCAAGTGCAAATTTGTCTTTACACTCCGACAGTACCCAACCGTTTTTATAAATCTTTCTCCTTCTAGCACGACACTGTACTGTAGGACACTCTGTGCATTTTGCTATTCAAACTCCACTCCAGTGGATCTAAGGTCTGAATCTCTATATTTTATGTGTGTGAGACTATATATATATATTCCCTGAAGGGCTGTCTCACTCAAGTAACATCCCAAAGGGTGTGGGTGGGGGTGTGTGTGTGTGTGTGTGTGTGTGTGTGTGTGTGTGTGTGTGTGTGTATATATATATATATATATGGTATGTGAGGGGGAAAAAAAGACATTTTTCTCACATACCATATATTTCGCTCTACTTCGATGTATTGAGCACTGTTCTACTATATATACACACACACACACACACACATATCCTTTGGGATGTTTCTTGAGTGAGATAGCCCTTCAGGAAACGACAGGTGTGTGTACACGTCTCAGAATCTCTCACCTAAACGTGTGCCGCTGAAGGCGACACGTCGAGACTTGTGATGGATTCGTCTTGGATTGAGCCCTGGGGATTGCACTGAAAGAACCCCCAACGTGCATATCCCAAGTGTACTTCTGTCAAAAGTGCAGAAGTGTCTTCCTTTCTTTCCAACTATATCCTCCCTCCTTTCTCTCCTCCCTCTGTGTCTGGTCATGTGTGCTGTCAGACACACCACAGTGCTGCTGAAATCAGCAGAATTATTAGTACTGCATATTTATTTAGTATACATGTTGGCCTTGTGTGTGTGTGTGTGTGTTTGTGTGCGTGTGCGTGTGCGCGCGTGTGTGTGTGTGTGTGTGTGTGTGTGTGTGTGATTTTCTGTGACAGGAATTTATCCAGGTCAGTGCGTATGGTATGCTTTCTCGTACACAGGCCCTGATTGGAAAGTAATTTGTTCCGAGATTCACTGGAAAACTGCTTGACAGATGAGTTTTCTGTCCTCCACTGGGCTGGTAATGTCATTTGGCATTTTTGTCGGGGAGCTTCTGTTACACAGGGATGTTTAATGAGCGCGTTATCAAGACTGGTGTTGACTTTTTTTTTTTTTTTTTTTTTAAAGACCATAGACAATTCAGAAACACACACTCATGCCATTCCCCCGGGCACCTGAGCACCGGCGTAACTTCTCACCTGCACGTGAGTGGGGGAGGGCAGGAAAGGTGAGAACGGAAATGTTGCTGAGTAAAGGATGAGAAATGAAAACAGATGGGCCGTGATAGGCTGACAAGCCTCTCCCGTTGATTTTGTTCGCACAGTTTGATGAAACTGCAGCTGATTTATGACGAATGTCAGCGTTAACCGACGCCCACTGCTGTTTTGTCATTGTCACTGGATGGTCTGAGGCAGGCAGATCCAACCATCAGTCATAGCCAGCCCTGATGGTGATGTCTAATGCTTCTGATAGCCTCAGCCCACTGCTCTGCCTCGAAAAGCCTGTGATCAGCCTGGATGCAGCTGACGCAAACAGGAAGTGACACGCTGCCTCACAGGCAATGGGCTGATGATAGGGAGCAGTCAGGGAAATGGATGAAATTGTTTTTGTTTTTTTCTTTCAGGTTGATAAACTGTGGCTAAAGGTGTGTGTGTGTGTGTTCTCACTAAAACGCTGCCGTAGGGGCTGAACTGAGAAGGCATTTTGTAGATCAGTGCCACTGTGCTGATGTATTTGGCTTTCAATACAGTGACAGTTCCTTAGGGAGAATGCTGGCTTGTTCCCGCCAGTGTCTGTCACTAATACCGCATCACAGGTTACCCTGTCTGTCCTGTACAACTGCGGGATCGTACATTGTTGTATGTGTGTCTTTACGTATTTCACTTCCAGAAGCCTCGCCGTAAAGTTTTTAAAACTGCCTGAACAGACAAGATTTACAGGTCAGATGTTGATTGAGCCCCTGCTGTCACAAACATAAGATCACATTACCTGAGTTAACTATAGGGCCAGAGACACAGGGCAGCGGTCACAATCCTTGTAACCTGGCCAGCTGTCACCACCAGTGTTGTTCTTCATCAGTGAGAGACATGAAGGGCAGGGTCACCTTTAACCTGCTAGTGTGTTTACTGATTTTAATCAAGAAAAAAGGTAGGACTCTTAACTACTACACCCTTAATACATTCTCTATCTCTATCTCTCTCGCTCTGTCTCTATATCTTTTTCAGTATATATACAGGGAAATATTTGAATCTCTATCCCTATTAAAAAAGTTACGGGCGCGTATTTTAAGATATAGCCGATTAATGCATCAGTAGGTCAGAATAATCGATGTTCAGATTTTAGCACTAAACACTAGCACAGTTTCTTGATTTTACAGTTAGTCAAGGGTTTTTCCCCCCAAGTATTCATAAATTATGACCTGCATTTAAAAAGGGAATGTATGACCAATTGCTCTGGAAATATCTGGAAAATGTCACAGAATCATCAGTCTATGTTACATGATGTTCGAGGATTTCACACCATGTCGGTTATCAATACTTATTTTGGAATTCCTGCTATTAAATCATTTGATGTAAAACTGCACAGTTCCCACATTAAACCAATAAAAAAATCTCTTCCAGGTAAACACATAACATAATAAAAATGACCCATGTGACTGGATTGGCACTGAAGGGTCCTGTATATGTGCTCAGAGATATGTTTTTTAGGGCATGAAATTACCCATGTACATTTACAGTATCATCTATACAAAAAGAAACCTAAAGTATGTGATTGAATTATGTATTCTCCTTATTGCTTTAAAAAACCCTGAATTAGTTCCAATGCAACCGGTTCCCATCATTCAAATTTAAACGAAGTCGACCTGCTCCTGTGGAGCTAAGACAAACCATCTCGGTTGTGTTTATAACTTGTAACAGTTCAGGAGAGGAGTTAATTACAGCTCTCTTTGTATAATGCCTAGACCCTCCTCCTTTACAATGAGTACTTGCCATTAATCCCAAAATCAAAGGGGGAAAAAAGAAATCCTGTGCATTACAACATGTTGTAAATAAAAAAGACAAAATTCATTCGGACAAATGTAATCATGCGATGTGCACATAAGAAATTAGCAACAGACAAATACCCAAATAAACATACAGTGGCTGCAGAATATACTGAAAATATGGCGAGCTTGATTGTCATAAAAAGTCATCGTGGTCTCTTTGTTAATTTGATAGCTGTGTTAATTTGTCTCAGTTTCGCAATGGAATCCAGCATGTTAATTGGCTGCCAGGATATAACATAGTATTAAAAACAGGATACTGCACATCTTAAAAATAATGAAGTATTATTATGAATGACAGGAAAGCTCAGACTCGCTAAGGAAATCTGCCTCAATCACTCAGTTGCTTAGAGACAACGATTCACAGGTCCTCACATCCTTTGTTGAAGATACGGCATGCAAATTAGGTGGGAAAAGACTTGTTGCATCTGAAAAATGTTAGTTTTATTAAATTAAGGCCATCAGTTAAAGTCACATATTTTTACATTACCCTGAAGTAACATAGCTTGTTGTCAAAACATTAGGTTTGGTGTGAAATATTTTTGTTGAAGCAGCTTGTCAAAGCAGTGGTTTTAATGTGACTCCTCATCATGATTGACAAAATAAATAAATAAGAAGATGCAGCAACAACAATAATTAAAGGAATCAGGAATAAAGCACTCCAGAAATAATATACACCAACCGGCCAATCATATTTAAAAACGCTTTCGCACACTATGATTCAAACACTCTTTAGTAAACAATACAGGGAAATATCACCCCAAGGTCTTTAGGACCAGATTTCTCTGTACAGACTGAGCAAATTGGGTTCTAAGTAGTTTATGATTTTGGAGCCTTTTAAAATTCACTTCGGACTCTCTTACTTCCACACTTCTGAACAAGGCATCCTCGTCTGTGTGTGAATGTGTGAGGGCTTTGGTAGCTTTCGGCTTGTTTCCCTTGCCATTCCGATCAAGAGCTTTCCAACGAGCAGTGAGTACTTTGTGGGACTTTATAAACTCCTTATCCCTTAAGCTACTATCTCACAGTTTGCTTCTGTCATTAGCAATGTTTAGCTACATCTACATGAATTTTTGCGAGTGTTTGTGAAAGACAATTTGGCAAACGTTAGCAACTGTAAGAAAAAGTTAGCAACAGTATTTGCAACGATTATCAACTATGTTGCGAATGTCGGGTGAGTCTTGGATTGTCTTTCGACCACTGTGGAAGACAGAGCTCAGAATACTTGCCACAGAAGACTTGCATGTAGAATCTATACAGAAGATGCACTTAGAGAATATGGAAAGAATTTCTGTGAGGAAGAAGCGTGGCATGCTTCTGCCCTTGTAAAAGAGCTACTTTGTCTGGCTGCTGCTGGGGTCACAAACTGTTGCTAAAAGTTTGTAAAGGTTCTTAAACAGCTTCTAGTGTTCACTACTTTTTGTCAAGCCAAGAAGAACTTTAGCACGACATGAGTTACAAATGATTGCAGATAATCTGCAGAAAAATTAATTCTCAAAATTTTTTTGAACATTTCTTAATGTGCAAAAAACAAAGCAAAACAAGTTTGCGACCCTAAAAACTGTTTGCGAACTGTTTTGCAACCATTTAGAAAACCCTAATGAAACCCCAAATTCCCTATGTTCTTTAGCATTCACTGAACTATCTTTAGAATGTTTCCTGTTTACTCTTTCTCTTTAAGATGCTGAATGCTTCTCAGGAAGCTGCTAAAGGTCATACCGTACAGTGTAGCTAGCGAACGATTAACTTGCCCTTCAGATAAACACCGATCCTTACACAATTTATTGCATCCACTCCGACCAATCAGATTGTGTGTACTATAGTGGCCATATAATTAAAAAAATAATAATAAAACATTACATTTTCTGATAAATTGTAGTAATGTTTCTTAAAATCACCAGAACAACATTCAAAAAGGGACTGTGGTAAAATTGCTCCTAATGAAAATGTGCTTATTGTCTAGAAGAGCTTGTGTCCCTAGTTTTATCATCAGAGCATTTCTGAGTCTGGTTGCATTTAAGCAGTCAGTGGCCTGCACTATTTATAACTCCACCCATACTTGGAACACATGGTATCTTGGCAGGAAGGTTAATTATATTCCACATGCTTGTTGTATTATGGTACGACTCACTGGGCAATGAAAACTGCTAGTATTACATTATAATATTTAATTTTTAAATTCTTCTCATTTCATTGCGGCTGTGTGTGTGTCCTATAATTTTCATGTTTTTAGCTGTATGATTGTCAAAATGCATCAGCACTGTTGTAAATGATATGCATTTTCTAGCGTGTGTGTGAGTGGTTCTCTCAGGGTGTATATGTGTGTGTGTGTGTGCATATGTGCTTAGAGACTGTAATTACAGGTGCATTCGTTGTATGTGATGTGTGAACAAATACATCCACTAATTGTGGAGGTGTTTGTCTTTTAGGGACCCAACATAAGACAACCTTGCAAAAAAAGAGCTCGTTTGTAGCAGGCCACCAAAACAAAACAAGTGACCCAGGCTAGAGATGAGTGTGAACTCTCATTAGAAGCTAATTACAGGCTTTTTAATTGGCTGATCGTACTAAATTCCCGTTCCCGTTAGCATAGCCCCAGCTTGTGCCCAGTAGGACAAGGTGAGCATTTTTACATGGATTTTGCGCAGCATGAGTGCTACCTGAGTTGTTTTTCACAAATGTTACTCTGTACGATACAGTATACCCATATTTATTTATCCACTGAAGTTACTTCCTCCATACTTATCAAATATCAGTCACTACATACTGTACTTGCCTATTAAATACTAGATACTTACTATATATTTATGTATTAATACCATTAATTTACTCCTCACTTGCCTATTACATATCAGTTACTCACTCCGTTCTTACCTAATAAATACCAGTTATTTATTACATACTTAACTATTCGATAGAGCTTACTACAAACTCACCTATTAGATATCACTTACTTATGCCATACTTACCTAATAAACACCAGTTAGTTAGTACATACCTATTAAATTCAACTTACCACATACTTACATACTTACTATGTACATACCAATGAAATGTCAGTTACTTTCTACATACTTATCTATTAAACACATGTGACCTTCTGTGTACATGCCTATTGAATGTCAGTTACTTATGATTCTATATATCAAATACCACTTACCTACAACATTGTTTAAATAAAAATCTACCCGGGTTTGTTTTGTTCTTTTTTCAACCTGAATATTATTATTTATATTCATATTAAGCAAACTAAGGTTAATGAATATATAATATAAATATATATGGTAAAAAACTATTAAGGGTGGTTAGTTAATATGTAGCCTGTGTTGTATAAATGGAGTGTGTAGTGGGGTAAGGCTTCTTTCTTGTTTGATTTGGGCAATTTAAAAAAATAAGTAGATGCCATTTTCTGGGACTTTTTTAAAACGTATCCTTCTACTGGAGTGTCCTATTTAAATTGTTTATGGGCCTCTGCCTCTCTGATTTTTTTAGAGTAATAACTCTGATTCAATGTAGGTGTCTAATCATGCATTAAAAAAACTTATTATTGGTCTCATCGGGTAAAAAAAACACAGATTGGTGGTAAATGCATGGTCCCATAACCATCCCCTCACCATCTCTTCTTTCAACCATACAGACACTTTTTTTTCCTCCCAAGATCATTTTCTTCATCCGTTTCCTTCCCAGTACGAGCACATGGTGTGCACTGAAAAGAAACTTGGGGAAAAAAACGAGTTCTTCAAAGATCAGCTTTGTTGGCACCCTCATGCTCATATATCGTATGCTCATAATCTAAGCTTTGCTTCCTGCTGTTTTTTCCCTGAAGGTGTAGTGGTGGGAATCTTTTGCCTTCTTATTCCATAGTGGTTACCTGGGGAACCGTAATCCGGCTCAGTATTCCCAATTATCCACCAAGAGATGGAAAAGAGAAAAGAGGCTAGTTCTAAACTGCCTCTTCTCTCGCTTGGAGAATGTTAATGCTCTTATTAAGAGAGATTAATTGCCCAATGTTGTTGTTTTTTTTTTTCTCCCCATTGTTTTGTTCTTTCCCTCCCTCTTCTAGTTTACTCTCACTACCAGCCTGCTGCTCCCCCCACTGTTTCACTCTGCGCTTGCTCCCATCCACTTGTTACACACACTCACTCGCGTGTGTGCGCGAGAGCGAGCGTGCGTGTGTGTGTGTTTTGACTCAGTCCCAAGCGAATGTGTGAGTGTTGCCTCATGGAGAGTGATTACAAAGCTGAGACAAGGGACACTTCTGCTCCGAAGCCTTGCCTACATATCGTCCTTCTGCTTCACATGTACGACCACACAGCCCATTCCTCAACCCGTCTCATTTTTTTCTTCTCTCATTATTTTTTTCTCTGAATTTCTTTTCTTCTTTCTCTGTCATGATTTATTAAAATGTTGTTCTGGCTCCTTCCCTTAAGGAACCCATAGACTCCTAAAAGAAGTGTATGGAGTCCAGCATAAACTAAGTTACCTCTTTATTTATTACATCTATCTGGTTCCATGTTGGTACTGTTTTTAGGATTTCACTTGGATATGGATCGTACATTATGTTCCCTGCACATTTTTGAGACTTCTTTCGCGGAAGAGATCATGTTACCGCACACCAGATGGCTGTACAGTCCTGCTGAAAGCTGCCTTTTTCACCTCATTGTAATGAAGCTTGGTGGGCTGTGGGTGAGATCTGGTTGTACAGGTTTCTGAAGAAATTACAACATGCATGGAATACACTCCAAACTTAAAGGCACTGTAGGTCAGATTTTTTTCCCTCAGATTTCTTTTTTTTTTTTTTTGTCATATTTCTTGCTATTCAATTTACAAACCCTGACAGCAATGAATAAATCCACCTTTCAAAAATCCAGGAGGTCCGTTAAGGTCATTTTATTTAGGCCAAATGAAATTATTGGATGGTCTTACCTGTCTATTTACCTATCCACCGGCTCACACACTTCTCTTGCACTTATTGCAGATGACTGGAGCGTTCCACAGGGCCAGATAGATATTGCTAAAGCTAGAGAGCTAGTCGACAGCTGGGAATACTAATATTAGCTCTGCTCGTTGTTTACATTCATATACTTCTCTCACCAACATGGTTTCTCGGGAACTCATTCTCCCAGGGTACTCAGGCAGTGGGCGTTCATGTATTTTGGAAGAGTGGCTTTTAAGGTAAGCCTGAAGGAATGGACTGGGATTTTTTTTTTTCTTTTGCAGTTAGTTACTGAACCTTGAATGAAGGAGGATGAACTTAATGTTTTTTCTTTGTCCTTCATGCACATGGTGAGAACAGTTAACACCAGGAATCGTTTTAAGGACCTTAAATAGACTGTTCGCATGAAATTCATATTTTTCTGTCAAAATGATATAAAGACGCCTTGATTAATCCAACCCAAAAAAAAAAAAAAAAAGTTAAAATACTACTGGGCAGTAGTCCAGTTATGGACATTCGTAATTTTTCACACAGTTGGCAAAGGTTGGGGTATTCTGAGAGAGCATTCTATAGAACAAAGCGTAAAGATTGCTTGGTTGTTCACTGTCTGCTCTGCCAAAGTTTAAAAGGATAAAGAGAAGACAAACACTGCAGTAGAGTTAGGGATGCCATGTTGGAGTTAGCATGAAAGTGGTGATCTAAAATGGCAAATCAAAGTAAGGTTCTATCTGCTAATGATGTTCATGATTTGATGGGATGTAGATACATCTTTACTGAATTATTAGAAGAGTATGGAGAGAAGCCGGGCAGATTGGGCGAGTCCTGCCTCATGCTGCTTATGCTAATGCACTCCTCACTAATTGAAAGCTGTTATGCAGCAATCAGCTATAGCCGTGTTCACTAGAAATACATCTCACAAACTCAGCTGGAGCTACAAATGAGAAGGAAGTGAATGCCGAATTGATTCAAAATATGAAGAAAGGGAATAAGTGCACCTTCAAGCAGAATTTATTTATGATCCCTGAAATCTGAAAGTATTGGAAAAGAAAGGCTAATTTTTTTTTTTTTTTTTTGTTTTGGTGTACATGGCACCTTTGGTTGTAGACACCTCCCCACACCCCTGCTCTTTAGCTGAGGAAACATAATGGAAGGATATATTATAATTATTATTTGGTTCTGTGTCCTTTTCTTGCAGTTGCTGCACTAAGATGGTGTCCCTGTGGTGGTGGGGGGCGTGGAGGGGTTTTGGGTTTACCATTCCATCCAAGCCAATGACATTACTTCCACTATTTTTGACAGATGAGCTTGTATGTTTTGTATCATGAGCAGATCTCCACACGTTGCCCTTTGCGTCACTTTGGTAGCGGTTCGTCTTGGTTCCAGAACTCATGTGGTTCGTCTTTGTATTTCTTTATGGATGATTAGTACTGATTAGTAGTTTGCCTCTTGTGGTGTGGCTCTATATTTCTTCAGCCTCGCCCCATGGAGGTCGTTGGTATTGTCAGTGACTGTTGTTTTGGGGTTTTCTTCACAGCTCTCACCATGTTTCGTTCACGAACTTTGGTTGTTTTTCTTGGTCAGTCTGTTTAATGTATGTTTGTTCAGTATTACGAATTGTTGTTTTGGCTTTATCCAGTACGATGGCTGTAACGATTTTCCTTTTTTTCCTACTTGAAAATAGCATGCCGTTCTCCTGTTGACAGCTCTCTGGTTTTCATCTTGGCTTATTCTTTTTAACAACTAATGATGCCTTAAGATTAATAGCATCAGAGCTATTAATTGTTTGAACATTTTATCTACAGGTGCGCCCACACGATACTGATCATGATCCCGAATTATTCCAATGTTTCATTAGATGTTATTTATACCAATGACACTCCGATTTGTACCAGTGTTATTCCGAAGTCTCTGATAGTGTATTTTTAGAAAAGTGGTAATTTATCTGAAATGTAAATGGAATGTTGCTTCAGTTTTTTTTTTTTGTGTACCAATGTTACTCTAATTTTTTCCCTATGTTTCCCCGATAAAATCCAAACACAAAAACCACCAAATGTTTTCAACAGTCTCAAAATATTTCACTCTTTGCTGAAGTTTTCCACGAAATTCTACCCTGTCCTCCGATGTGCACCAGTGTTTTCCGATGAGCATGGATGCTGTCCGATTTCCTCCAGTGCAACAACGGAAAATGGTCAGGGCAAATCGGAATCATGATCAGTGTTGTGTGAGTGCACCCTAAAGCTGCACATCTATGCCATAAGAAACACCCATCAGTTGCATGTGTCCCCTTTTTTCGAACATTCGAGAAACGAGTGTGATGAAACAAAAGGTGTGATGTTCTAAGTTGTTCAACCTGAAGGCCATTTTTTGATCTCAATCCCAAAACCAAAATCCTTTAGGGCCTAGCAAAAACAAATAAATGGCCTTGCTGCTCCAGTGCTTCCTGAGGCAGTGGCTTTAGGTTCTGCCTTTATATTACTGGGTTTGTTAACTTCTTGCTCAGTCAACATGTATTAGAATCCATTTCTAACACAAATAGCTGTTAAAGTGGATTTTCGTCATGCAATACATTGAAATGAATGTGTTTCATGCTGCGTCTGCAGTATTCATTTGAACTGATTGGCTTTGTCCACGCATTGTGATATATGAGCTGAAATGCTGAAAGTTCACCATTCATTACGAGTACTTTTGACATGGGTCATTTTAATATCAAAAGAGCTTTTGTTCAGCACAGTCCATTAAACTCTTTGATAATAATATTCCTACTGTACTAACTGAGGTTATATATAAAGCTTTCTTCATTCCCACTGGTGTTTAATATAGATTATATATAAGTTTCTGCACCTCTTTGAGTAGCCTACAATCTGTACCAGTTTTAATCGCTGCTTTCTATTGTGAGGTTCAACTGAAATGTAAAACAGCACAGTTACAGATTATGGAGCGTGCGGGTATTTTCACAGTCTAATGGAGCGCTGGGGTTGCAAAGGAATGATGCTCGAATATTGAAATATATTATATAAAGTCTTGTAAATACATATTAGAATGAAGTATCAGGAAATAAAAAGTAGGGGGGGGGGTTGTCTTGAAAATATAATAATTAATAAATAATAATTTTTGAAGTAGGATAATTGTCATAAAAAAAATCGAGTATTAAATTAGATATGAATATATACTTTAAATAAATCATGCACTAGTGGATGTATCCTGGCGTTCTGCACAAGATGTGTTTTAATTTGTATGATCGTATGTCTATCCAAAATGTCCACTCCAACTTTTCTGTTACAGGAAATACATCATTATAAATCCAGTGCACTTTTATTGAACTACATCTATTCTAATCACTTTAGATCATAATATATACGATCCAGTTCTGAAACACTGGAGTACAGAAACATCAACTGCTGCCCGTCCAAAAATGTCCACTTCCGAAATACAGGTTCATGTCTACAGTATTAATACTGAACCTGGAAGGCCATATCTACCAAGAAAATAAAGTTACAGATAACAAAACTTGATAATAAAACTTGATGCCTGTGAGTGTTATTAATGTTTCTCCAACATAAAATCATGTTTACTGAACAAGCATATTCACAGGTCATTGCTTAAAATGATTCTGTGTGACAAGAGAATAAAGTAATTGGTTGGGTTTTTTTTTTTTTTTTTTGGGGGGGGGTTGGAAAAAAGATATTAAAGACCTGTGTACTAAACTGACTTGCGTCCATGGCTAATGTTATTGAGTAACAAAATTATTTTAATTGCTGTATGTTTTTGGTTTTTTTTTTGTTGGTTTGGTTTTTGTTAAATAAACTTCTAGGAATTCGTCAGTATGAGTGTAAAATTCCAATGTCTTGACACACACAAGTTGCTAGTTAGCTAGTTAGCTTGCTCATAACTAATTTCTCTGCTGCATATAAAAAATTGGACTCTGTTTGAAAATATATAGCTGAATGTAAAAAGTGATGTCTGAGACTAATACACATCATAGCTGAGTATTTCAGTGACAAGTGCAAGTTATTTGATGCTAGTTAATTTCAGGAGATCTTGAGAACATTAATGTATTATTATTTATGTACGTTCATGGATCTTGGCATTTTTTTTAACGAGTAAGGGGGTAGAGATGATGTTTGCTCATTTTTACTGGTTTATTGTATGTTTTAGTTATAAACAGTATGTTTTTATGGTAATACTGTAGATGATGTTGATGATTTATGCCCAGGACTACTTTAACCCACCATGGAAACTTTCGTTATAAGCTACCCAGCACTCAAACATCAAGTTTAGTCAAGGCTTTAAGCTCATCCTGTACACTTCGTAGCGTATGAAATTAAGAGCACTTTGAAATTCCGACCTTGTAGTTCTCCAGTCATCCTCCAGTGTGGGGCTTATGGGTAAGTCTGGCCACCCTGCCCGTTCTTGTGTAAATGCAGTGATAACTGGATTGCATGATGAGACAACACATGGCAGAAGAATGGGCCTGCCTCCCCTACAGTTCAGGGAAAAAAGAACACCAAGGATCTCACAGGGGTGTCATTGTACAGCTAGAAACTCCTCTCCCTGACACGTCACCCCACCCTCTTTTTTTTCCTTTCATTCTGACTCATTCATTCATTTTTTTCTATTATTGATTTGTGGGTCAGAGGAGGGCTGTAGCCAATGATAACTGATATTAGATGAGTGGAGGGGTACACACTGGACAGGTTGCCAGTCTAACCTACAGACAACCTCACATTTACACTCATGGGCAATTAAGCATAGCCATTTGCCCTAACCTGCATATCATGATGAGAATATGCAATCTCTTAAACAAAAGGCTGTCTAACAATTTCAAACCCAGAACCGTCTTCTACTGCACCACTGTCTAAAATAAATTGAAATTCTTCCTGACTATTCCTGACCCCCCCCACGATCATCACCAGCCATGTTGCGGCGTCGTTTTGAATTGCGTTCCCACAGTGACAGGTCTTGCACTCGCACCGCTGCCAGGTAAACATCATTTCACATCAGTTTCACTTCTGTACCTGTCAGTCCTCACGTGGTGTGTGGGTAGGAATAGAAGTGCCGTAAATGCAGCAATACACAGGTTCATTTCCATTTACACTTTTAATTATTGATTGATACGAGATACAAGCAAAGTATGAATATGAATATACTGTATGTATGAGGACGTTAGGGTTTTACTGAAAGAGTGATTGTGTGGCCAGGTTGGGATTAAAATCGAAAAACACCCCAATCACGTCTTAACCACTCACTGCGTTTATGTTTGTGAGCATAACATTATGTTTGCGTTCTTCTGCTACGTGATAGTATGTGGACTCACCGTGGCTCCTGACAGGTTTCAGATTTAGTCCTTTTCTCCTTAGCATGTGAATTAAGTTCTGCTGTAAAATGAGAACTTTCAGCCGGAGCAATTATGTGCTAATGGAATTTTAAAACAGGACTGGAGAGCAGCATTCATCAACACGTGATACCTGGCCTTTTCCCTTCATTATACAACCTGAATTGTGTTATTGGAAGAAAGAATAGAATATTTTAAAAAGAAATAATGGAAGTTTGGAAAAGGAACGGAAACCGCTCTCTTTCTGCTTTAACAGTAAAATTACTGGCTGCGGCAGGCTCGGGAATGATTCGCTCTGCTGCTCATGCATGTGATGCGTTTGAGGATTGGACAAAATAAGTTATGCACTGTGAGATCGATGGACCGCAGGATCAACTTCCTCGAGAAAAACACACTACGCTAAAGGGTGGCTGCATCAGAAACCAACTAATAGCATGCACTTATTTCAGTATTGCGAGAAAAAATAATGATGTTTCTTTGTATTTGTTGTTTTTGTGTATCTTAGCCTGCTGTGTCAGTGGTTATTCTATCTAAAGATAAACACTCAGTGATATTGTCACCATAAGCTAAGTGTGTGCTGTTATTACCTATGGGTCTGGTGACCTTTCCCTTACTGTGGAGGTGTGATTATTTGCAGTGTGGAACACCGGATGCTGTTCCTCCAGAGCAGTGTTTTGTCCTTTATTGCTTGTTATTGGTAAAGAGCAGTCCAGGAGAAGCAGGTAGTGTGCTCAGTAAAATGTGGTACCCCAGTGAAGAAGGAGTAACCCTCACTGTGTTACTCCGCAGTGTTATCAGTGCATGAGTCGCTAAGCTCTGCCTTTAAACACTGCCCAAAGGTTTAAGATTGACAGAGCTCTAATAGAGCTCCAAGTCTCTCAACTGTGCCTTTTCTCTCACCCCTCCTTTCTGTCTTCCTTTCAAAAAGTGCACTGGTTCCTTTGAAATAAAAGTTAATAATAAGGTTTTTTTTAATCACGCCAGTGTAAATGCTCTGTCTGTGCATGTACAAGACATATGACAAAGGAAATATTTTCTGTTATTTGTGAGCCATCAAGGAGTTCATGGCATTATACCGTCAAGTATTGTGCAGTGTAGCACGAGAGAGATGAAAATAAATTATTAAGCACCTAAGTCTGTCTGGATTTCAACGTAATCACCACCCAATCGCCCCCATTGTTTTCATTATTCGGCTCTGTGTCTTGCTCAGAACGGTTGCTAGGTTTTCGCCTTTCGAATAAAGCGGCTGCTTTGAACTGACTGTCAGTGAAGTAGAAGACTAGGCGTATCATCATCGAACTTTATTGCTCATTTACTAAAAAGTGAAACATTGTTCCTCTGAGATGCTCGCTCTTTGATGTCTGATTTCAAATGCCTTCCATTCCTTTCTCGAATGTATGAGATGTGCATTTTCATTGGCAATGAAAACCCCGGCTGCTATTCTGGCCGTACACACAGTGTGCCTGAGCTCACAGAGGGCTTCAATCCCCGATAGAGCCCTGATATACGTCTCCGCATATCTATTTCCACGCATGCTTTTCTCCATCGGTCTGTCGGCCATTTTATCTTTTTACTCAAATACCAATATGCCATACCTGCCTAGTCTAACCACTGCGCAATTTGCAGTCAGCCTCAGCTGTGAGAAGGTAGTCATGTAATACTTTCTGATACATTATCCTATATCACAGGAGTACAGAGCCAATATTAGCATGCTACCCTAAAGTAATAAAGCTCCGTTAGCTGCTGCTGCTTGATTTCCCTCGGCTTGAATTTCAGCCATGCTTAGACAGTGGTTCAGCCCCTCTCACTGTATGACACGTGGCTTTCTTTACTGAAGCCTTGCCAGTTTCACTCAAACGCCAACTTGATAGGTTGAAACGAGGCTATATGAATATGACTGCCGGGTGTTTCTCAGTAGAGTCAATTATAAGCAGTAAAGCCAGCTTCTGGGTTGCTCATTGGCTTTCCCCATGCTCTGTCAGTCTAAATCCAAGGCTTAGACTTCAACCCACCAGGGCAGAGAGGTGCACTGGTGCACCAAAGAGGATTAACAAAGGAAAGGGGGCCAAATAGGGGGTGCAAACTCTTTGACGGTCTTCAAAGTTCATTCCTCGAAACATTCCTCCAGCTTTACTTAATGTCCAGTTCTACTTTCGAGCTGTACATTATTAGCAGTGACAGCCACACCCCCATATCGTTCTTCACGGCCAGAAAAAGACTTTATAGATATTGCATTCAGCCTTTCTCTGTGCTTTAGGGCAAAGGAGAGTAAGTGCGGAGGGAAAATCAGACAGGCAGTAGAAGGGAGGACGAAGAATTGCATGTTTTTGCCAAACAGAGTACTGTAGATCCTGTTAAAGTGGCACTGTTAGTCGCCTATTATTATTTGCATTAGCAAAAGAGAATGGCTAATACAGTGCCTTGCAAAAGTATCTCCCCCATCCACTCTTCTTCCCGGCTCTTTACCTATTTTGTTACATTACAACCTGTAATATAAATGTTTATTTTTAATCCGAATTTTATGTGATGGATCTGCACAAAATAGTTTAAGTTGGTGTAGTTAAATGAGAAAAATATATATAAAAAATAATTAAAAAAAATAAAAATCTGAAAATTACCAAGTGCATATGTATTCACCCCCTTTGCTATGAAGCCCCTCAAAAGTTCTGGTGCAACCAGTTACCTTCAGAAGTCACATAATTAGTGAAATGAAGTACACCTGTGTGCAGTCTAAGTGTCACATGATCTGTCAGTATAAACACACCTTTTCTGAAAGGCCCCAGAGGCTGAAACACCACTTAGCAAGAGGGATCACACTATGAAGACCAAGGAGCTCTAAAAACAAGTCAGGGTTGGGTTATAAAAAAAAAATCTATGATGATCCCCAGAGCACCAGCAAATCCATCATCTTCAAATGGAAAGAACATGGTAGAGACTAGTGTATCTGTGCTTGGGACCACAATAAGCCGTACACTCCATAGAGCTGGTCTTTATGGAAGAGTGACCAGAAAAAAAAACATTACTCAGTGTTAAAAATAAGAAGGCACGTTTTGAGTTTGCCAAAAAGGCATGTGGAGGACTCTCTAAATGTATGGAGGAAGGTGCTCTGGTCAGATGAGACTAAAATTGAACTTTTTAGCCACCAAGGAAAACGTTATGTCTGGCGCAAACCCAACACATCCCATCTTCCCAAGAACACCATCCCGACAGTGAAACATGTTGTGAGGATGTTTGTCAGCAGCAGGGACTGGGAAACTGATCCGAGTCGAGGGAAAGATGGATGGTGCTAAATACAGGAATTTTCTTGAGCAAAACCTGTTTCAGTCTGCCAGTGATTTGGGACTGGGACGGAGGTTCACCTGCCAGCAGGACAATGACCCGAAGCACACTGCTAAAGCAACACTCGAGTGGTTTAAGAGGAAACATTTAAATGTGTTGGAATGACCTAGTGAAAGCCCAGACCTCAATCCAATTGAGAATCTGTGGTCAGACTTGAAGATTGCTGTTCACAAGCTGAAACCATCCAACATGAAGGAGCTGGAGCAGGTTTGCCCTGAGGAATGGAGAAAAATCCCAGTGGCAAGCTCATAGAGACTTGCAGCTGTAATTGCCGCAAAAGGTGGCTCTGACTTTAGGGGGGTAAATAGTTATGCATGCTGAGGTTTTCTGTTATTTTGTCCTATTTATTGTTTCACAAAAAAAAAATTAGATCTTCAAAGATGTAGGCATGTTCTGTAAATGAAACGGTGCAAACCTTCAAACAATCCATTTTAATTCCAGGTTGTGAGGCAACAGAACATGAAAAATGCCAAGGGGGGTGAATATTTTTGCAAGGCACTGTAGTTAATCAGGCTAATAACATCCGATTATGGACAATTTTGATTACCAGTGTCAAAAAAATCAGCTCTCTCTGCACCTTGGGAACGCTGTGAGGTTCCCGTAAAAAGAGGTCAATGTAGTAAAGGGATATTTAGGATGCAGTGACACCACAAGGTCACAGGAAATATGAATTGAAAGGGTTTAACACAACTGTGGTTCCTTATCAGGGGATCCCAAATTCTAATCTTAGAACCACTCATGGGACCTTGAGCAAAACGATTAAGCACAGATTTGTGTTTGGACTATATGCAGTCTCAAAATAATTGTAAATTGTATCGCGGCTGTATGATTGAAATCAAAAAACCTCCTAAATGTTATCCATGGCCACATAATTGACAGCTCGACAAACCCTGGTGTATTTCTAACATCCCCTCGGGTGTCTTACTTTTCCAACTTCAGAGCTATGAGTGCTGTCTGTGCTCCCATTCACTTTAATACAGCTCACAGAAAACAGGAGATGAGATTGTACTATCTCATCACAGCAGGAGTTCTCTCTTTCACTCCCTCTCACTCCCTCTCAGATCCTAATGACACTAGGTTCATGCACAGTGCCAGAAGACAGAGAAAAGCAAAATCAAGCGCTGATCTTCATAACAGGACTTGTCACACATAGCACTGAGAGCACTGCTACGTCAGACTGAAACTGAAGTGATGTCTGCAGGCTTGTATGCAGCAGCAATGAAAGTGTTAACTCCTTTTAGCACTAGAACTGGATGAAACTTGAGTTCACCAGACCGCTGGATCTGACGGGCTGTAATGCAGCTGGTTACATAAACAGCTGTGGCTCAGGTGTGTGAAATCAGGTCATCCCGATATATAGTAGTCGTGTTAGCAGGGTTGCTCCTGACTGCTTGGTGCTTTTAAGCAGGCCAGTGGAAGGGAGCAGACGTGAACAGAATTCGCCTTATTACTCGTTACACATTATGCGTTGTGAAGAAGTGTTTATGCATACGTCTGTCTTTGTTGAGGAATGAGGAAATGCATGCTGATATGAGCATAAAACTGGTGCCTCACTGAGCACAGAGATCACAGTCTCCATTTAAACCTGCGACCCAGCAGCTCCTGTTAGCATGCTGCCTGTGTGCGAGCGGTGATACAAAATCAGTTGAATCAATACATCAGTACACTTCTTTATTCTCTCTCAATTCTCCTTTTTGTTCAGTTTACACTTCAGTGAAAGGCCTGACTTCTCATCTGCTCATGGCTCCTGATTCAGATTCTTTCTCAGGATTATTACTGGCGTGAATAGACGCAAAAATAACAATTATTCACTGAAGGAGCAGTGGATAACTATGAATATGTGAACCTCAGGATGTCACGGCCATTCAACATATTTAATGATATCCACAAAGCCTCAGGTGAATAGCAGTTTTGGTGTATACTACATGGGAACATAAGATAAGAAAACTAGCCAATGCCACCAAGCATTATGCCGAGCTTGCAGGGGATGGATAATTAACAGTTATTCCATGAACTAGAATTGTACATGACCTGATAGCCAACAAGGCACTTATCCTCAGTCTCCTTGAAACTGGGGAGTGTCAGAGTTGGTAACCTAGCAACAGTAAACACTTGGGATGAAGTTTGTGTGAGTTGTGAAAATAGTCACAGGCCCTGTCGGTAAAAGAAAAAGAATTCGGTGGACACAAGCCCTAGTCCTTGGAAACCGAAAGAAATGCATTTTTACCATCAAATACTTTCGATCTTGATGCATTGTATTTATTTATTTATTTATTTTGTAGTAGTAGTAGTAGTAGTAGTAGTAGTAGTAGTGTTGGGGGTTTTGTTTTTTAATAAAGTGGGTTCAGCAAATCTCTTCACTATTTTGTTTTTTTTTTTCTGTACTCACAGTCCTAGAGGTAGTGTAGATCTCGCCGTTTCCGGGAAGTATATATTAAATGGCACATGGTTAAGACGACAGTCCTTCACTAACAAACACCAAGATAAACCTAAGATAAACTAAACCTTTATGATTAGTCATTGGTCCTTGGCTTGATGTAGTTTACATCATATAGGGGATGAATCTGTGGCAGTCATTCATTTTTATTCGTGAGTCGGTAGATATTAGGTTAAGATAAATATTTGCTGAGTGTAAGTGTTAGATGTAGAGAGAAAGAAATGCCAACAAAGAGTCAGGCAGGCTGCTGCATTGTACTGGCTGCTGATCACATGCCCTCTTTACTTTTTTACTTTGTATGTGTGTTTAGCTGTCTTTCTTCTCTGTCGGTGTTCTCGGTGTGAATTGGGGAGGTAATTGCGGGTGGAGCTCTGTGGGGAGTCACCGTGCATGCTGAGAAGCTTTCCTCCCGCTTTTGTCTGCCTGGTTCCTGGATTCGAATAATAAACAGAGGCGATTGGAGCTATGCTGATGCACACAAATTAAGGCCATGGTGTCTTCATGGAACCTTTGTGTCTGATTGTGCGGGGGCAGTGTAAGATTTGGCTTTGTCAGCCGTTTATATATGCAATACATGCAAGTTCTCTTTTATGATGTCTCCTTAGAAGTAGTCATAGACGATACTTATCCAGTACTGTATATGAGTCACAATATGCTAAACAGGGATTTTTTTGTAACATGGGAGTCAAAAAAGTAGTCATTTTCAAATTCTACTAAATTCTACTCCCTTCACATGTTAGGTACACATCTTTCATTCTACATGCAACAAAAAACACCTGTCTTTAAACAATTAACAAAATTTTACTTACTGTACGACACCCCTTGCATACGCTACACACCCCTTGTGTACGTTAGGTTTGACAGACGTAACGGTATGGGCTTTTAAACTTCACTTTTTTCAAACAAATTGAGGCCTGCCTGTAAAACCTTAAATCTAAGCAGCAAATGTCTGTTGCTTCAATATATATCTTCCAAGGTTTTCTAATCTGTAATCTTGCCATAAAAAGTCAGTGATAGAGTGTTAATCTTGGTGCATATAGGTGTCCAATACAGACATGTTTGGAATGTTAAAATTGGACCTCAAAACCGAAGCAAAATTCAAGGACTACATGCAATTCTGGCAGTGCTTACTCAAAATCCCTATTGTGACTCTCAACTACTTGGTATATACTGCATGGGAGCGGCACAATCTGATTGGTTTGCCGTGGGGGATTTTTAACAGTGATTCTCTGAAGGCGGGGTGAATGTTGCTGAATAGTGCTCGAGTCAATGTTGATCCAGGCAGTGAAATCTACCAAGCCTAAGACAAATAAATGTTTTAGAATATACTACATAGTTCGATACAAAGCAAACAAAAACAATATTTTATTGTTTATTTTTACATATTTTAAGTATGGTAATTTTTGGTAAGAGCACCGTAATGACATCTTTTAAAACTAATTCAAAGTTTTAGCATATGCTACACGGAACATATGAAAAGCAAACTAAAACAAGACTTTTATTGTTTATATTTAAAAAATTTTTAGATGATAGTGGAAGGTGAGCTCCACTGCAAGAACATAACTGAAAAGTCCTATAAATTAAGTGCATGCAGTGTAATAACAGTTGTTCACCTCAGGCTTAATATTTCAAGGATTATTAAGCAACAGCTACCTCACTGTTGTTAATTAGTTGATTAGTTATATAATCTTCAAATATTTTTTTAAATGTATAAATACAGTGTGATCCCAAGTGTTAATTTTGTTAATTTTTAATCCATGCTAAAAACTGTTGGCATCTGTGACTAAATAATAATTCACCCTTCTCACTGTAGTGCTTGCCCTTGCATTGGAGAGATCTTTTATATTTTTCAGAAATGTCAAGAAAAACAAACAAAAAAAACCCCTGTTATTTCCTTGCCAAAAAAAAACCACAAAACATTTTCCCCCTCATTTACTCACTTATTTTGCAAAGGTGATTATAGCACAGAAATTTTGAAGGCTGTTTTTTCCTCTGAAGATGGCACCATGTTTCACACACACACACACACACACACACACACACACACACACACACTTCCAGATGGACCCCAGGTGCCATCAAATTCAGCAAATGTTTGTTAGCATTAGCAGCCTTCAGACTATTTTTACCTTTTTGTAATAAAATGCTTCGCCTGTTATCTTATCTTATTATAGGTGTTGCTCTGCACTAGTTTCAGTCACATACTGTAATATTAGCTGGGCAGAATTAGCAGGCCAGATGACGACTCAGAAAAGTCATATGGATTAAGTAAAGTGTATGCAGTGTAATTAATATGTTCATTTGTGTATTATTAACTGCCTTCTTCTGAAAGATCTGCTGCTTGTTAGCGATTCAGATACTCCGGAAGTTTAACTAAGCCAATCCAAAACAGAAATGAAAGAATTATTAAACCTGTAATGGCAGAATCTGATATATGGGCTTTAAAATTTTTATTTTAAATCTGGAACCGAATGCACACTCACCACTCTGCGTAGAGTAAAAGTAAAAGTAAGGAAGACATTAGTGAATGATGCAACCTGATGTTACCACCACCATGCTTCACTGTGGTGATAGGGTTCACATGGGATGATAAGCAATGTTGGATTTTTGTCAAATGCGATTACTAGTTTAGTTATGTTCAGCGCACCAGAGTACATTATACACATGCATTTGAAGGCAAAGTTCAATTGTGTCAGTTTCATATGACTTGCCACTTTTCTGCAAAGCCAGTTTTGGGGAGTGTCTAACTGACTTCTATAAGGCTTCTCTCATCTGAGCTGAGAATTTTTTAGTAACGGATTCAGTTTTTCACATGTATTTATTTATTTGCTTGCTTGTTTGTTTGCATTGTCTGAGCATCATCCAAAACGTCCTTTTGTTTGGTCTTTAGCTGTATCTGAATGCTCAGAATGTACTCACACAGGTGAAATACGTCATGGAAACATCCCTTTAGTTTGTGTTATGAGTATTTGAGCAAGTGTACCCTGCCACCATTTTACCCATCCTTTATCCTGGATCTCGTGTTTTAGCATTAGCCAAGCTCTAGCTAGTAAGCATTAATTTGTCAGTGTGTAGTTCACAAAAAATGCTTCATACTGAAATATGATACACAAATGACATGTATACACATGAACACACGTGTAAAGTGGCCCCTTGGTGGCCAGTTTAATTTTGGTCTGCCGATTAAAAATTATTCTCCCAGAGGAAATTCTTCATCGTTATTCAGGGGTCCCAGCTGAATGATGGGATACCATACTCTAAGCATAGTGCAGTGAATCACATTCTACACAATTAGTAGTTCATCAGGCTAAATAGCGCAGTAGTGGCTCAGTGCTTGTGGCTCAGGCTTACTCATCAGAAGGTTTGGGGTCCAGGCCCCAGTACCACAAAGCGGCCACTGTTGGGCCTTTGAGCGAGGCTCTTAACCTTCAGCTGCTCAGTTGTATAAAAATGTAAGATAAGTACATCTGTCAAATGCCATGAATGTAAATATTGACTTCTATAAAATACGTACTGGGTATACAGGCATCGCCTCTGTTATTTGCTTACTAATACTACGGAATTATTCAGACACAGCCATGATGCTGTTTACATGTGTTCTCTAACAACCTCTGGGGCCTTCAGGAACAGGTGGATTTCTAATGAAATCATGTGATACTAATTACGCACAGGTGGACTCTATTCACCTAATTATGTGGCTCATGATGGAAACTGGTTCTTCATTTAGGTGTTTCGTAGTGTGTTCATCTTACCTTCTTTTTTTAATATTCCTGCTGATTTTGTGCGGATTTATTACATGTGCTCTAAATTAAAGTGCATTTCAGTTGCTAGATTTTGTTGTCACGTTCATGCTCACGTTCCTACACAGGCAACCCAATAAATGAAGAAAATAGTGGGGAAAGTCTATTGCGCATTCTGCCTCCATTGGCGCTGAGTGCACTCGCACTTCGCAGCGTATTCTATTTCTTTACATTTGCATGTTTCTGTAAACTTACACATGCAAACATTTTCGGACTCCACTTTTATGAGTGAGAAATGAAAATGAAGGGAAAAAAATAATTGGCGGGGTGGGGGGGGTGGGGGGGCTGTGCAGAACAGGTATTAAACCACTGCAGTGACTCATAAGGTCACATTTAAACAATAAGCTCTAAGTGTTTTCCTTTGCAGTCCTACTGGGCTTTATGGTAATAGTTACCCACTTCCCAGGGGACTGAATTCCTCTTCGGCCTGCCCACTCCTTCCAAAGGTCACCAGGGGAGTTCTCAAAATGATTACACCATACCCAGGTACTCCTGATCTACAGAGCTATATGATGCCATTACAGCCCTTTTTTCCTTCTCACTTCCTCAATTGATTTAAATCAATAAGTTCAATCCAATCTCTGGCCTGTCGCTGGTATGGAATACAGCACAATGTACTGCTCCCATTATTCCTAGGTGCACTACTGTGTATGAGCTGCTCTGCAGTTCTGTTGATTAGCTTTTCATGCAATATTAATAGCTTTAGTTTGTTTTTTTTACCCCCCATTTTATTCTGCACAGATATATGGGAGAAATTCTTTGTGAAAATTTCAGAATGTGTTTGATGTATTTCATAACTGCGGATAATAAAACGACAAGTCTGATTTTTAATTGCAGTGATTATCAATGCTAATTACATATGACTTTTTATTATTTATGAGCTGTTACCCAGCTCTGCTTCCAACCTAACTGTGCACATGCATTCACGCATAACATGTTAGTGTGATGAATCCATGGGTGCTTAATGGTTTTAGTGTCTTTTGCTGTATCTGTCTCATCTTTCATGTGACATACTTCATATTCGTCAATGGTATTTGCTTGTGAATGTTCAGTATACAATAATGCATCACCTGCCTCACTACACACACCCCTGATGGACTATACACATTCCCTTCCTCACTACACACACCCCTGATGTACTATACACATTCCCTTCCTCACTACACACACCCCTGATGTACTATACACATTCCCTTCCTCACTGCACACACCCCTGATGTACTATACACATTCCCTTCCTCACTACACACACCCCTGATGTACTATACACATTCCTTTCCTCACTACACACACCCCTGATGGACTATACACATTCCCTTCCTCACTACACACACCCCTGATGTACTATACACATT
>JAQMYF010000017.1:19428510-19454835 GCA_030014195.1 Neosilurus mollespiculum | reverse complement strand
GATGTACTATACACATTCCCTTCCTCACTACACACACCCCTGATGGACTATACACATTCCTTTCCTCACTACACACATCCCTGATGTACTATACACATTCCCTTCCTCACTACACACACCCCTGATGTACTATACACATTTCTTTCCTCACTACACACGTCCCTGATGTACTATACACATTCCCTTCCTCACTACACACACCCCTGATGTACTGTACACATTTTCTTCCTCACTACACACACCCCTGATGTACTATACACATTCCTTTCCTCACTTCACACACCCCTGATGGACTATGTTTAGAGACATGCACATTAGGTTAACTGGCTGTTTCAAGTTGCCCCTAGGCGTGAGTGTGAATGGTTGTATGCGTGTTGCCTTGCGATGGTCTGGCAAGATGTTCAGGGTGTACCCCGCCTTCGCCCAGTTCCATTCAATAATAAACTAATTTTTGTGTTAAATTATTGATTTATTCAGTAAGTAGCTGTACTAAGAATAACAGCTAGCCACTCATTGTGAAATAAACCCCTTCAGGGTGATTCAAGACATGTCAGGGTCCAGATTACTCATTCTGGGTTTATGTTGTGACTGGTTAGCAGTACTGTGTTGGCGTGTTTCCCTCTTTTTCATTGTGTGTAGGTAGAGTATGATGTGAATCTGTTGCTATATCATTCAGAAGGCCATAGGGGAAGCGTAGTGGTGCAAGTCTTTTTAATCATTTTTCTGCGAGTGCAACAGCAGTCTCCATTCCGGCACATACACATGTCTTGCAGACATCAAACTGATGGGTAATTTGTGTCACATCAGAGCATCACATGACCTTCAATGGAGTCTAACGTTTAGCCTAATTGCCTTGAAGTTGTGACAGAGCTAAAGACAGCTTTAGTTTGGCTTTGTGGGACATCTGGATAGACTTGTTTGATGCAGAGATGTCCTAGAGTTATCACCCGTAACTCTTGGCTCAGTGTTATATTAGAAATGTCCGCTTTCTGAGAATAGGTAACTGCCTTATGGTAATGTGATTGTGATAATTACTTCTCAGGTGTAAAGTTGCCAATGTTGAAAGTATACACTTTGCTGTCTATTAACATAGTGAGGGAGTGTCACTAATTATTACATAAAGACTATACTTTTTTTAGTACATCAATCTCATAATGCAGCTATTTTACAGATTGGTAGCGAAACTGCACTGATAAACTCTCTGCTTCATTTTCTTAATGACCAATATATATATTATAGCCCATCACAGTATGAACCACTTCCTGTGTGTTGGAAAGAGAAATTAATTAAGGAGGGTACTGGATGTTAACAATACCAAATTGCTCACAGCTAGGTGAAAAAACAAAAGAAATCCTTGTCGTCTTGTTTGGTATTAGTAATTATTTGTCATTAGCAGAAGTAGTAACATAAATCATTTGGACTTACAGTTCCATAGAGTATCTCAAGACTGTCATCGTTTTATGCAAGATTAATCGTCGCTTATAAAAAGCCATGATAACACCTTATCATATTTTAAGAAAACGACCTCCGCAGAGTCGTGTATCGCCCTGTTATTGCAGTTACATCATGTATTCATTATCATTAACATGATGTATATTTTAAATGTTGCACAAGCAGCACTGTGCAGAGACTCCTCTCTGTTAAAATGTTAAATAAAATAAGGACTTTCTTCCTTTTATTTTGGAACATCAGGAAGAGAGAGCGAGACTGTAGCGGAATGGTAATAATAGTTGACCTTTCACAAAACGCTCAAAACATCTGCCGTTATCGCCTATGCCAAAAGACTCATTAGAGATTAGGAGCTAAAACGGTTCCCTCGCCTCTCTCTGTGGCTCTCTTTTGACACTCTCTTTTGTATACGTTTATTCTTTTAAAAAAAATAAATAAATACATGAAAAAACAGAGCAGCTTGACACATCTCTTTCTTGTTATCTCTGTGTGTGTGGTTTTTAATTAATAAGACAAAATAGTTGGCAGAAGTAGGCCTGAATGGTGCACTAGAGGGAAGCGGCTTCTCACAAAGATCTTAGGCAGGGGTTAATTCATAGGTCAAGTGAGAGAACAAGTATTTGTACTGTGTAAATGTCAATCTCTGGATAATAGATTGGATCACATAAAAGGCCTTTTGGCAACTCACCTGTTAACCAGAGAGCAGAACTTTCTTATTGTCTTTTCACAGCTCTGTGACAGATGTGTAGCACTTGGCCCGTTTTTTGTGGTACACTGCAATGTCTAGCATATGAAAAAAGTGACTCATATTAGATTTTAAAATACTAATTTTTAAATAAATTGAGGCTTTTTGACTCCTTTAAACTGTGATATGTATTTGTTCCATGAGGTAAAGCAGAGATCAGGTCCAGCATGAATAAAATTCACTTAGTTAAAAAGCTCAGTGATTGAAAGATAAGGACACAGAGCATGAAATATACACATGTAGTTACTACAGTCGATGAACCTTTCTCTTGGTCTTGTGAGCCACAGAAAAGCATTTCTTTGTCAGTAAGTGCATGGTAAATGTGTTATGTAATTTCCTGTTATTAATATTTCATGAAAATGTATGTTATTCCATACTATATTTGCATAGTGCTACCCTGAGGCAGTAAAAACATATTTTGAGCTCTGGATGTCTAAATAATTATAATAATAATAAAAAAAATCTAATCTTTATTCAGGGACTTGGAACCCCTGGCAAAAATTATAGAGTCATCAGATATACAGGATTTCACCCAGCTTTTCATCTTTGTGGCAAATAAACAAATTACAAACATGGTACAATTTTTTTTTTTAAACAGCTTAACATTCAGTGAAAAATGCCTCAAACAAATGAAATATATGTGTGTGTGTTCATATATATATTCCAGATCATCTCCTTATAAAATGTTCTGCAATTAAAAGAGAGTGCCTACACACCTTAATGAAGTATGTCCCCAGCAAGAGAGAGTCAGTGGAAAGGATTATACACTGCCCGGCCAAATAAAAAAAATAATAAATCATGCACACTAATATTTCGTTGGACCTCCTTTAGCCTTGATTAAAGCACATAATCGCCATGGTTTCAACACACTTAAGAACAAACATCACAACATTTATTTCCATGTAGTGTTGGGTTCGTCGTTTTAATCGCTTAGAGGAAGTGAATTGCAGACTGGACCGTCGTATTTATAATATTTTTTTTTTCTTCTAGAATGTTCTTATTAGTAAAAGCAGCAGAAGGGCGCCCGTTGTGCCACACACTTCCTGTTTATGAGGAAGACCATGTCTGCTGATGAAAGGAAGCTAGCGCTCCTCATGCATTTGGATGTACTGTAATTTGGCATAAAAGATTTAATTTTTAGGACAGGGAGGCCTCAGTAAGAATTGTTTATGGGGTTTTGAGTGGGTTGATCTTTTTAAATATTCGGCTTCAATGAAATATGGAGCATGACTCTAGGCTGTTTTGAATTTATAAGTATGTTTCACAAGGCTGGATGTGCATACTGCAGACCTGTCGAATTGAGCACAGCTAAGAGAACAGCCTGGTGACTCGATGAGGCAGCACGCAGCCTGACTCAGAACGAGTGCGCTGGGGGAGGGTGCATCAGCAAGGCTCGGTACTTCAAAAGAAACAATAATTCTTTTTGAACCTGTGTGTTGGGGTGAAACACAATGTTCCTAATCTGATTTTTTTTTTTCTCCTCAGTGCATTGTGAGTGTGTTAGATATGATCAGTGTAGCATCTTCAGATCTTACAGCGTGCACTTTCTTTCTTTTATGTGATGACAGTATTGCAGCACTCTTTCTTGCACTGTGAAATCTTCCTCTCTGCAACTGAAAGCCAAACTACGTGCATGGTCCATTTCATTTTTCTGTGTGGAGCTTAGATGTTGTCCCCGTGCTTGTGTGGGTTTCCTCCGGGTACTCTGGTTTTGTCCCACAGTCCAAAGACATGCACATTAAGCTAACTGGCTGTTCCAAATTGCCCCTGGGGGGGTTAAATTAAAGCGGTTTTTGAATTAAATTAGTTGGATTTGACAAATGTGACCTCAGGAACCTAACCATGGAGATGGACTGACACATACTGGAGTCACTGGCTTAGTAAAATTAATAAGATGTGGACACGCCTCCTTAAGAAGATTCTTAAAATAAATAGACGTGTGTGTGTGTATATGTGTGTGGGTGGGTGTATATATATATATATATATATATATATATATGTGTGTGTGTGTGTGTGTGTGTGTGTGTGTGTGTATACTGTACATACACAATATTTAACCACAGGACACGTATGAAGTAAGGCATGTCTATAGTGCATTAAATCTCATGATTTAATACACAATATTTAACCACAGGACACGTATGAAGTAAGGCATGTCTATAGTGCATTAAATCATGAGATCAAGCTTCACAATTTACAGCCGTGTCTTTGGAATTGGAAAATATTGGGCGAAATATTAACTCATGGCCTTAATATACAAGTGAGACAGAAAGCAATGAATCAAAATAACCACTGTTTTACCTCAGAGGCTTCATAGCGGTATGATTCATTGCATGTTCAGATTGCAAGTCAGATTTTATGGAGTATGTCTAAAATTCTATGATTTCACAAGCTTCAGAAACACATTACAAACTGCACCTCTAACAGTAACACACACACACACATATAAACAAATATATATACAGATTATAGATTATACACCAGCACTTTTGTGTAAAAGGGCTCCTAATAAAAAGAATTTAAAAATGACTTCTCTATAATTTTTTGGTGAAAATGTATTGAACAATGCTACTGTAGGCAACGACAACCAAAAAAATCATTCCGAGAAGTATGTTGAGGTAAAAGTATGGGTAATAAACAAAACACTGAAAATACCAATTTTTCAGAAAAATTGAAAGGTGTCGCAGATTTTATTTTTGTGTGTTTTGCATAGCATGAATGCCCTTCAAACCAGATGGAATAGTTTAGCAAGTGAAGAAATTAAAAAATTCAGTGATGCAGTGATGATTCTACACGTAACAAATTGAAGATAAATCAGAAACCAAGTACTATTCAAGTATTTATTTCATGTAATATTGGATCATATTGATGAGAATAAGTAAACAAACAACAATATATAGTAATAACAAAAATAACAGTCTCTTTTTTAAGAAAAAAGTGAATATTTAGTGTGAACACCCTTTACTTTCATTACAGCATCGAACCTTTCAGGCAAAGTGTTCACATATTTTTTAATTTCATCACACAAAATTTGCGACACCTTTCAATTTTTCTGAAAAATTGGTATTTTCAGTGTTTTTGTATATTGGCCATACTTTTACCTCAGTATACCTTTTTGGTTCTCATTACCTACAGAAAAATTGTAAAAAATTATAGAGAAGTAATTTTTACTTCTTTTTATTAGACGCCCTTTTAGACAAAAATGGTGGTGAATAATCTTCACTGCACACTACTGTATGTGTGTGTGTGTGTGTGTGTGTGTGTGTGTGTGTGTGTATATATATATATATATATATATATATATATATATGCTTTTCTTTCCTGATGGGATTAAATATGGCAAAGCATTTTTCAAGCTGCACTGTAATTTTATCAAAAGGATTGTTAATGCTTCTCCCTCCCTACAATAATGTTTGAAACTTTAAGCGAGACATCAGTCATGAGATGAAATGTTTGCTTTAGCCAGCAGGCCCCAGCTACTCTTAGCCAGCGGTCATTCTGCTCACTGGCTCAGCTTTGTGCCTGTGTCCCTGAGCATTCATTTATTACCAGGCCAGTCAGATCAGTGCCATCACCTCGTCCTTCAGTCCTGAGCCCAGATAACTGACAGACAGCCCACTGTCTACACCCCTCTCCTCAGTCCGCCTCTCCCTTCTTCCCGTCGGCAGCTCATCAGTCTGTCTGCTCATTAACCTAAAAGACTCTGATGAGGGAATGAAAGAGAGGAAGATTGTGTGTGTGCATGTACGTGTGTGTGAGTGGGGAGCTCTGGGGGGTTGGAGAGAAGAAAAGGAGAAGAACAGAGATGGATGATCCATTGAAAGGGAAGAAGCAAGTGAGAGAGAAAAAATACGTCAGATAGAAATAAATATTAATGCGTCAAGGAGAATAATTGCCAGGCTCCTGTACCAGCATGAGCTGTGTGGGTTCAGACGTGGATACTGTACATCCTGAAGCTTTCCATTTTCTGCAGCCATATCGAGCGGAAAAGGGATCCTGCTGAGGACGAGTCTGAAGCCAAATGTTTATCATGTAATATATTTGTAATTGCTCAGCATTCATCTACCAAAAATAATATTTAAATTCCATGCGGTCCTGCTGCTCACGGGACGTGCTGCTTAAGCCTCTCTAACCTGTCTGTTTCAGTAGGCATCACAGTTGGCATCACTTTTTCCTTCTCCTTCCCCAAACCCCCCCCCCCATGTGATTTGTTTAGTGCTGTCATGTGTACACTCAAGCATCAGATACAGTATGTTCACTATTTTCTGTCATTGCCATCAGATTGCTGCAGCAGGCTTCCGTTCTTATTGTCTGCATTATCTAAATCATCTTGTTCATCTGGCGTGTATAACTTATTTGTGTGTAAGTACAACCGCTGAGATGGGATCCAGGATTGCAGTCATGATGGCTGGTCGTGTTTAGATGTTTATCTCTAATATCTAGTGTACTGGATTCCCAAGTGATATCTATATATATATATATATATATATATATACTTTTATTTATTTTGTATTTATTTATTTTTTTTCCCAATGACCAATCATCTGCAAACAAATATCATCTCTGACACCTGCAGCCTCCTATCATAGGTGAAGTGAGCAGGACGGTTCACAATGACCATGCTGTTGCTGTGCAAGAGAGTGACTGAAACAGAGGCAGCGTTCAAGTTATTAGCTCCCATGTAACAGTGATTAATAGTGGAGCGACTAGACTGAGGACTGAACAGAAGAGAGAGATTTGTCTGCATTTCTGAATGGCTACTTTTCTGCGTTGTATGAACAGTTGATCTAACCGCTTATGGTGCCACGTGGGCCTTGTTGCAGTAGCTGTGATTAGCTTTTAGCGCCTCTGCTCAATAGCAATCCCCGAGTGTTTTGTAGTCTGACTAACCTCATTGCTCTTTACTTAGTTCTGTTGGTTTGCAATTTGATTCAATGTGCTGTAATTAATAGCATTCTGTTGATGGCTGCACTTTCTGCTTTTCTGCTCCCAATTCGAATAAAAAATAAAAAAGATCTCGTCTTGCTTCAAGACCCAAATATTCTCTTGATTCTGAAACCCGTGGCAACATGGGTTCAGATGGCTCAAACAAATCTTTGTGATCCGTAATAAGCATTTACCAGTTGTCGATTGAATAAATATACATTCCTTATTAGGATTTATTTATAAACATAAAAGTAAAATCGTAATTTCTGCATGATTACAACTGTGTAGGCGGCTCGGATCGGTTTCTGACTGACAGCAGCTCCTTCCCGCTGTAATCTACCAGTATAGAAGCGTATGTAGGAATGACCTCCGCTGCACTTTTGGTTTTGTATGTAACTTATGAACAGTGCTTAGTGTGCTCATATATTTTGTATATTTTCCTCTGCTGAGAGAAAGCTGCAAAAATCAGTTACAGTCATGGTTTGTGTGCACTTCACTGCTTCTTCCCCTTCGAGCTAGTTTATGAAGTTACATTAATCAACAAAGCAGGGCACTGCATCATGCAGTATATGCAGCACACATTCCACATCTGGTTTAATAAAGTGCTTTAAAATAAGCTTTATGGCTCTCTTGTTTACACTGCACTATAGGAGTATATAAATGTTCCACTTGGAATGGAAATTCAATGAATTCATGTATGTCAGGAGAACATAAACAGCGTCATGGAGACCAAGAAGCTATCACAGAGTTCAGGTCAAGCATCAAAGTATCAATCAATACGTACCTTACTCCCACCATACATAATCTCCTGGCCTGAGGAGAAACACCAACACAACACGCAAGCATTATCCAGCATACCTCCAGTTTATACTTCCAGCTTATATACATACAGTACTTGGGGTACGGCAATACACAGGATTGGTCAGTTTAAAAAGCTCTACATGGAATTTACAGGATAAGCTAGTAAGAGTGTGGTCAACTGTAGAGGTGTGGCGAGTTACAATATGTTTATCTGCATGGGGCAGTCTTTCTGATTGCTACATGTGAGCCTGTGTTTACAATAAGCATAAAATAGGAGAATAAAAAAAAAGTAATGTGTGCCCAATATTGCAGTCCATAACATGGCTATTATTATAAAGAATAAGTCACAGAAGCTCCAAAGGATAAGAAAGAATTAAGAATTAAAGAATTAAGCTCCAAAGGATAACTTTGAAGCAGCATATGAGATCCACAACTTGGATGGGAGAAGCAGTTCACATGACTACCATAGCCCAAATGCTCCACAAATCTACAGTAGGCTTCAGAGAAAGGCATTTCTTAAAAAAGGAGTATGAAATCTTGTTAGGATTGGTCCAAATGACAAAAAAAAAATATTTTGGCACAAGTTGTTACTATTGGCAGAAGCCCAGTATTGATCATCACTCTGGAAACACCATTTTCACAGTGAAGCACGGTGATGGCAGCATTGTATCAGCAATGTTTCAAGTGGGAAACTTCTCAATATTGAGAGTAAGCTGAGTGGAGGCAAATACAGTGCAAGAAGAAACCTTGTTTTAGTCTGCAATATACTTCAGTCTGGAAAGGAGTTCACTTTCCAGCAGAAAGACTTCAAGCATCCTGCCAAAGCAACACTGAAGACACTAACAAAGAACCTGAATCTGTTAGAATGGCCCACACATCAATCTGCTTGAGAATCTGTAACAAGAAAATTGCTTCTCACCAAAGGTCTTCAATCTCTTCCAATCTGACAGAGCTCGAACAATTTAACCAAGAAGAACCGGCAAACATAACGAGATCCAGATGTGCAAAGTGGACACAGACATATCCTGGCTACCTGTTCCAGATGACTTTTGCTAACAATTTAAAAGATGACCGTAGCTCATTTATGCAGTGGAATGTTATTTATTCAGGTGGTCTATCTGTTCATCCATGTGTCTCTCAGGCCACCCATGAGGTCACTGTTAGTAGCTTATCTTAAAATCGAGTTGTTCAATGTTTGTAAGATTTCTATGGAATTATCATTAACGCCATCACATAAACTGATTCGCTTTTAGAAGTGATCCATATATTGTGGAGGTCACCACAAGGTCAAAGAGGTTTAGGTTCAGGAAACAGGTTTTCTTCATTAGCTTTCTTCCTGTTTTCATAAAAAATGTTACTTACACATTCCCGGTCATGAGTCAAGGGCTATTTCTGCGTCTGCATTTTTGCATACACCCATCCATCCGTCCGGAAATTATCGGGTGAAGGTCACAGCAAGGTCAAATTGAAATCATATATTCCACCAGAAATCTTTTCTGTTTCTTAGAATCATAATTTGAGGGGGGGGGGGTTTTCCCCCAGGCTAACAAAGGTGTGGACTTGAGTGTGGTTGGAGTTTAGGTGCCTTGCTCAAGGGCACTTCAGCACTAAAGGTGAAGAAAACTGCAGGTGCCCAAACTCCCCCTGAACGCTGTGCATTTTTCATGCCAGTTCAGCGACTGCACGGCGACTTTCAGTAACCCGCTTCTCTAACCATTAGACCACGGCTGCCCCGCCATTATTAATGCATGCTGTTATTAATAATAGTGTCATATATAATGTTTAATTTTATTTTAAATGTGAAAAACTTGTTTTGGCATTTTTTACCGTGTACGAAAACTGCACTAAAATAGCTTAACAAAATTTTAAATGTAGCAGTTCAGAAACTGAACAGAAAGGCGTAAATGCTAATAGTTAGTAACACTTAAAAGTAAGTTAGCTCCAAATGAAGGGGGTGGTGGTTCAAAACCAGCTTTATTACATCTCCTGGACCACACTCTGTACATTTACTGTACACAACCCTACTTCCTCTTTTCATTTTATATATAACACTGAAAAAATAACATCTTAGCAAGCTAATATATCTTTAATATTGAAGCAAGGATCAATCATTTCCTTTAAGAAGATTGCAAGACATGAGATCTAAGATTATTAAACCTATTTCTAGATTGGAATCAACTTATTTCAAGATTTCCTGTCAAGTCAAATAATTTGTTCATGCAGGAAGATAATTTCACTGGTTTTCATTTTCTCCTCAAATTTAGTCTTTTTTCTCGTATTTTTACTAATTGTTCTTGCTGTAAAATTCTTTTTCAGTTTGTGTTGATTCTATTATCTGCGTGCATCATTTTTCTAGATCACTTTTAAGGCTCCAGATGTTTATTCTGAAATTCCTTAAAGGCCCTATCGGGTACATTTTATTCCAGTCTCCTTCAATCTCCTTATCCCCTGCACAAACATCATTTGCTGACATTTTCCTTTCTCTCTGGGTTCAAGTAAGCATTAAGGCATTTTAATTTCTAATTAATTTTAGCACGGAGCTGAATGCTCCGGGATTAGAACTCCCCACCGCAGCTTTTTGTTAAGGACTCAATACAACCACAGCATCACGACCACAAAGAGCTGTCTATTAGACACAGACAAGCAACGTGTGCATGCGGATGCTTTCTCAGAGTCTTACGTCGCCCTGGGGAGTTTGAGGGGAGAACCCTGTAAATGATGCTGTTTATGCATGCGCAGGTTTTTTTTTTTTCCCTCCTCTCTCTGTATTTCCACACAGCCAACGTGGTGTCATTCACAATAAGATTCCTACAGAATCCCAGTACAACAGCAGGATGCACTTTGATACCAGTCACAATAACCCCAGCAGGCATCAGGGCTCCTGCATTAACCTGGAAGAACAGTATCGCTCCAACTTCAGCGCTCACTACGTCCTCACCTCTTCACACTGTCATTTCAGTTAATTGGTTTCCATCCTTAATTATCAGACAGTAGAGGAGCATAAATATATGTTTTATGTGATGTATTGTTGGGAGAGGTGCAGTCTATGCTGGATGTGCTGTGGCAGTGATAATGTGCTTAATTACTGCTTAACTCACATGGACACGGGGAAAATGTGCAGGCCATCGCTTTGCTAGTCCTCTGCCTGACATTAATGCCTCCTTCTCCGCCAGATTTATCACCACTTTGTTTCATTAATGTCCTTATTTCCCTCTTTCACCCTTTTATTTTTGTGCTGGGGATTGAAATATACAAACATACACACGCACAGGTTCAGTGATTCCCTCATGGACTCAAACCCATCGTCCTGTCTCAGTTTTAGGCATCAATTAAGGTATTATTTATGACCGGGGGTTCAGGTTCAATCCACCCTCTTACAGAATTAGCTCTGATCCTCCCCAACCTTGTCACCCTGTGTCATCCACCCTCTTTTTTATTGCCCAAATGTAGATAAACGAGTGCGCCGCGACTTCACAGGGAGCGAAAATAAGAGGTCCGGTAGGAGAGCCCGATCATTAAGTTAGATTTAGTCATCAAGCGGTAGCGTTACATCATCCTGCATTGCTTTACTGCTGGCTCTGGAGACACTCATTTCCCCTTTTTGCCACTGTCTTTTTTGTGTTGTGGCTTTACGGCATGTATATACATTTTAGCACCAAGGAATACTTTAAACATTTAAAATGTAAAAACTTTGTTATTGTTATTTTTTAAACTGATGAATCCATGATGATGCTGTCAAAACATCACCCACTATTTGTTAACTAAAATAGTACTCTAGTCATTCCATTATATGCTATCATAGCCTTCCACTGAGCTGACACTCCATGTTCCCATCATCCCCTGTTTCAGTCTCACTATTCACCACGTGCCATTTAACTCCATTATGACCATGGTCCAAGGAAAGACAGATCTCATAATCACTCCTCATAACTATACGTATAAAATAGCGGCCATCGGTGATGGTTATTGCATTGTGCTGAGGCGCCCTTGCATTTTTAGAAATGGGACGGGCTGTGTCGCTGCTATTTGTGGGCCTGTCTGCGTAGCAGCTCGTTAGACTGATCAAGCGTCCTTGTCGCCTGTCACGTTCTGTTGAGCTGCCTGCCAAACTTTTGGGGAAGGGGGGTTGTGAGCCAGAGCGATGAAAAGTCATCTTCTCGCAAGAGCCTCTGTGCAAATGCAAATTGAGAAAATGATCTCACAAGTCAGAAATCTGTTTTGCGCTCCTGTTCTATTTGGAGAGAGAAATGAGTGTCGGCTCTCTGGCACCGGACGTGAGCAAAATTCTGTGAGCGCTGAGCTGAGCGGCACACGCGGTGATAAAAGGCAAGAGTGACATCCATAATGCCAGAACATGCTGTGTGGGAGAACTGCCATCTTAACTCCCCCAAAGAGACTGAATGAGCATGAATGACTTGACGGATGGATGTGAGGAAGGATGGTATCGCTGGTCACTGGGATTGATTGATAGATTAATCGGATCAGGTGGCGCTCAGTCTGACCCACATGACAGGTTTTATAATACTGATGGTTTACAGGTTGAAGAAAACAGCTGATGTTAAACCCATGAGAGACCTCCAGACAGAATGACATATGTTAGTTGTGCAACTCCTACCTGTCAAGTATTGCCTATCACAAACCACCACCAGCCAGGAAGAGACTAGAGAAAGCATGTGCACTGTCTGTGAAACATGATGCTGCCACCTACATCTTTATGAGCTGCTGCGCATGTGTATTCAGGTGCAGCGTAACACACTCCGAATGAACTATCCACCAACACTATCCACCAACCTGGATCTGAAACTTGGGATCTCCAAGATGAGTAGGTCACCTTGTCGGTGCTCCCTTCTGCATTTTTCTTTAATACTTATCAACCGTAAGTTTTCAGTCATTATCTTCCCCACAGTGCAAACTTTTCATTAGTCTCTACCAGTGCTCCTGGCCCTCGGAAAACATTATTGTTTTGTGAATGTGATACACAAATGTTTAAGCAACAAATTGACATTCCAGATACATTTCTGGAATGGGAAGTTCAACCAGCAGATGGATGTGATGGTTAGGTGTCCACAAACATTTTGCCAATTAGTGTATTTAAGTACCTTTCATTCAAATATTGTGATGGTGTATTTCACATTAAACAGTTGACCCACCTGAAGTCATATGAAGTGGAGTTATAAATGTTCAATGCTAATGATCGATATATCTGGGTTGGTTTATACCACAGGGTAATCTTGGATTATACTTTAGGACCAGCCTGATTTAGGACATGTTGCATGAAAAGCAAACTGTTGTGTGAGTCAGTTTCAAATGTGTCACCCAAGGATCAGTGAAGCAATGAACCTCACTCAGATTGAAAGAACTACATTATTACCACAACCGAATTATTTTCTGAACCGCTTTATCTTCTATTAGGTTCATTTCAGGACAACTTATACACAACTATTCACTGTCACATTCACACCTAGGGGCAATCGAGAATATCCGCTTTGGCCTAATGGGCATGCGTTTAGACTGTGGGAGGAATCCCATGTAAACACCACACAGAAACGCTGTAAGGGTTTTTTTTAATAGAGTAAAGCAAAATAAAAGTAAAAAAAAAAAAAAACCTCTTGAATGAAGCAATGAGCCGTCTTTGTCTAAATGCAGCCTCGATGCAGTCGTATCATGTCATCAGGATTCAGTAGGCTTTAAAAAAAAATCTCTATAAAATTAAGATCATCACACATGCAAACACAAAGCTTAGTCATAACAGTAAGGCAAATGTCAAACACAGCGCAGCAAAGCAGAGTTTAAATGATCCAGAGAAGTGAGAGAAAACAAGAAAGAAAGAGCCTGACTAAAGTGTGTGGCCTGAAGCATGGGGCAGTGAAAGGATATACAAACCTCCAGCTCCATATACAGCCTTAATTACCTGCCACGCAGAAGTACAGCTCCCTGTATAGCCTGTATAGCATTAATCTTAAGCGTGTAGAATTCACAGCACCCTCTAACACTGGCTCTTGCTTCATTTGCAATTGAAATGCCGTTCAATCATAAATTGATGTAGCTGTCACAGGTATTTGATGTTCCTACATGTGCAAAGTTTGAGCTTGAATGAAGGGTTAGTTGTAGTTCAGGCCGCTCGGAGAGTCTTTCTGTGGACGTTTGCTATATCTGTCATGGCAACGTGGAAAATTACGAGGTCTGATGAATCTGACCTTCACAGCCTCGTCAGACAGAATTGGAACAGCTCTATAAAACTCGATTAAACACAGGCGATTTATGTGGTCGTGAGACTCCGTTACTAGAAATTGCGCTTCAGTATTGTTTAGTAGCCTTGTCGTTTCCTTTGTCATTTATCAAAGCAGCTGTGATGTTTCACAACCCCATCCAGATCCAGCCTTGTCATTTTTTTAATCTGCATCGCAGACTGTAGCCTGATGAGTGATGTGATCGAGCCGGGAGCGGCCACCGATCTGACAACACATCCTCAAACTCTGGAAAAGCGCTGGATGAAAAACACTTTACTTCTCTGCTCCATTCAGAAGTGAGGTCACATTAATATGGATTTCTGTGTTCTCGCCATCTGAGCCCCCGCCCTTCCTGCTATCTGTCTGTCTACATCTCCATTTTGGTTGCTTTCTTTCCTTTAAACCAGATAAAGTTTAAATGCACTTAGCTCAGGGCTGTAATCCATAAGAGATGGCAGCTTCTCTTTGCAGTCTAAGATGGGGAGAGGGAGGACAAGCAGAGTGGGGAGAAAGGAAAGAGCAGACAGGCAGCGAAAGAGTTTTTTTTTTTTTTTTTTTTTTTCAAGATGCTGGTGGTCGAGTCAGTCAAGCACATCTTTGGCTAATGATCCGTGTGGCAGAGTGGAGCTCCGGAGTCCGGAGGGCTGGCACTTCTGATCACTTCCACTGCACACGTGAGGGCGGAGCTAATATACTCTCATGAAGATGATGAGCAGGGGTGAGAGACGAAGGTCAGAATGCATACCTTCCTGAGCAAAGGATTTATTTAATAGAAATCATCCTGCTGCTAATTTTGTGAGTGTGTGTGCATGCGTGTGTGTGAGAGAGAGCGAGAGAATTGCAGGGCAGAGGTTTCCTGCAGGAAAGGGAATGGGTCTCGGTGCAATCCTCTACTTGAACAAAGATACACTTCGATTTAATTAAGTTAGTGTTGTCCCACAGGTGTCATTTGCATGGTTCGATGATTGACACCTTCTCTCCTCCTTGGGCTGCCTCTCATTTGTCTGATGACTCCCTCAGCTTCTCTGAGCCAATTTTCTAAAAGCTGCTAACAGGGACAAATACTTTGATGAGAATGCACTAATTTTTTCTCTCTCCTCCTCTCTCTCTCTCCTCCTCTCTCTCTCTCTCTCTCTCTCTCTCTCTCTCTCTCTCTCCTTTTCTCTTTCTCCATCTGTTTTTTTCTGCCCCTCTCCATCCTGCAGAAAACACAAAGGTACCTCTGCAAAGGTCACGGTCTCGGCAGAATATCAATTTCAGCTTGGCGCGAGCCCCCACTTCCAAGGAGGCTCATTATGAAAGCGACGCCCATTCATCTCCAGCACGGCGAGCAGCAGCCCACCGCTCAGAGAGGGAGCAGGAGAAGGAGCGAGTGAAAGTTCGAGAAAGCGAGAAGGAGCAAACTCCCCCAAGCTGCTCGGCTAACGGAGACACTGACGTGGAGGCTCTTCTAGCCCGCCTCCGCGCCCTGTAATAACCTCGCCCCCATTACCCAATGCTCTTTAATCTTTCCGTTCCATAGACATTCAAAGTGGCCTTCCCTCTAATGACTACAGTCAAGTGCAAGCACACAAACACAAGAAAAGTCTTAACAATTCACCTTTTCTTTCAGACACATCCGACCTTGAAAGGGGTGCTGGCCTTGACCAAATAGTGCGTTTGTGTCAAGATTTGTGATATTTGAGAATAGCACCGAGGTTTCTCTTATCTGAAGGAAGGAAAGGGGGAGAAGCACGTGTTTTGCAGAAAGGTTTGTCATTGTAATTAAAACGATTTTCTATGATGCGTCTGGTACAGTGCTGTCAGAACATTTTATGTGCTGTTAAGTGGAAAATGGCATTTAAATGCTACAGCACCTTGTCTTTAATGCATGTGTGCACTTTTTATACATCCTTTATTCTATGCATGAAAAGTCTTTTCAACAAATAGATTCTTTTCTAATTGCTCAGCTCTATATGTAGTGAGTGTAGGCTCAGCTCCACAGTAATTTTATATACTGATTAGCACATTAGTCTATTATTTATGAGACACGTGCATCAGCTCTGTAAATTAAAAATATGGCTGGGTTTAGCCTTAATGCATATAAAATAAAATAAAAAAACTGTTGATTTTGACGGTAATTTATGCAATCATCCTTTGATGCTTGCTCAGGACCAAAGAGCTCTGAAAGCAGTTTTTGAAAAACCATGAGCAAGTCGTACTGAGTGATGAAATCTTTTTTTCCCCCCTCCTAATACATAAATAATTGCCCATTAGTTTCCACGGACTACCTAGTATTATCTAGCAGCTACCGTGTAAAGGCTAACACCTGATTTCTGCTGCACACTAGCCAGACACTAATGATGGTCCCTTTTCTGTGTACATGAGTGAATATACACTTTTGATTGGCTAATGTAAGTCTGATGAAACACTCCCAAAGAGAACGCAACCAATTATACTCTTAAGGTCTCCAGGCTACAAATGGTTACGGCGCCATCTCAGCTGTTGATTACACTTCATATAATGGGTTTTGTCACCATCTGACAGGTTAATTATGGTATGAATTCCACATGATGCTAACCGCTACTACATCCGTTTTGCCCAGTTCTCACATCAGCTTCATCTTTTCATTAAACACGTTATATAATATCCATGTTTTAAAAGGGCTTATGTGATATATTTGATACAGTAAAAGATTGGTGCTTGTTGCACTGAAACTCTTTTCTATGTATTTCATACTTATTTTCTTGTCGAGTCTCTTTATCTGTTCTGCGAGTGAATTAATCTACAAATAAATGAACCTGTAAATCTTCAATCTTTCTTGTTCAACATCTTGACTTTTCCTGATTTAATAATAATAATAATCTCATTCAGTGTTAAAATTGATTTGATTATGATAATTTCTTAAACACATTTTTAAAAAATTGTCTTTTTCTTTTTTTATGTCACACAATTTATTGAATAAACTTTGTGTAAAAGGGTAGTAGCATCAAATACATTAAAGAAACAATGTATAAGCTGCGTTAGTTCAGAGGTGGTGCACAATAAAATAAAAAGTGTTGAATGAGCATGTTGTGTTCATTTGGGTCCAGTGGGACTTACGCTGCCCTGCCCAGAAAAAAAAAATAGTCTCTTTTATATTTTGCTGGGTTGCCTTTACCTTGCGAGTAATTGCCATTGTGTTTTTTCAACAAATTTAAGCAATATCACAACATTTACTCCCATCCAGAGTTGGGTTAATTTTTTAATGACATGTTTAATTGAATCACTCCATAAAGTCTTCTCCGGCACATCCCCAAGAATTTTAATAGGGTTAAGGTCAGGACTGTGTGGTTCCAGTTCATGGACAAAAATGATTTTCTTTGCTTCCTGAATCATTCTTTCACTATTTGATCCCCAATTTTATATCCGTGCCATCGGAAAAAAAAGGTCGGTTGATGTGATAACCTGCTCATTCAGTACATTCAGATCATCAGCTGACTTCATTTTATTGCCACATTAATGTTGCTGAGGCTCGACCAACTGGAGCAACAATGCCACGGAGACTACACACTGTAATCAAGGATAAAAGAGGTCCAAGTGCACAACTTTTTTGTTTGTTTGGAGGTATTTTGTGGCCCAGCAGTGTATTTAAACATTCTAGTGTGTTAATTTTTTTTGTGTCAATGTAACTGGACAATAGTAGACATTATCTTTTGTGTTTGTTTGTTTGCTTTTTGTTTGTTTCGTTGTTGTTTGTTTTTTTTCTCCGACACAGGAATGAAAGAGTTGTAAAATTGTGGTGTGTGACTGCAGCAGACCATAAACACCACTTTGCATGTCCATTGAACTTCCAGGTTATTTTTCACCCATCCTGTTTGACCGGTGATTGTGTTTTCTGCTTTTGCCCAGAAGCACAGTGAGATTTGTAGAAAGTGTACTGATTTCATGCTCTCCCGAGTGACGGGACAATGCTAAAGCAATAGTGGAACATAAAGTGACAAGAAATCCATCATTATGTCCAACGTAGTCATCACCAGAGCAGCGTTTAGACAGTAAAAACATGACAAATTGTCTAGCTGGAGCCGAGCACGCCTTAAATAATGAAAGGTTCTTTATGATTTTCAAAATGTTAGCCATGTATCAGTAACACCTCATGCGACTGACTGATCCATGTTTATCGAATATGGTTTGTGCTTATGAATCCAGCAGTTGGTAGCCATTTCGCCAAGCTTTTGATAAAACTCTATGACCTTACTTTTCACTGGGTGCCTGCTAGCGCTGAAGCCGTCACTATTGGCTGATTCATTACCAGAAGATTCACTCAGCCCTATGGAACCTGACTGAAATCTGATCTGTAGCACAGACGTACTGACTGATCATGCTTTGAGTTTGTTTTTTTTGGGGGGTAACTACTTGATCGCTGACAGTCTGAAACATGTAGCTACAGTAAGGTTCCAAGTAACCTTTTAGCAATAAGCCCTTTGCAGCTGGAGGTCACATGCTTGATACCACATAGCAATGTCATGATGGTGAATAAATATTCCAGTCAGACAAGAAGATAGGTGTTATATACCATGGTTCTTTTTTTAAACACCTAGTATGGAAAATCTGCATTGATTTCAAAGTACAACAATAATAGTTCATTATAAACAAAATAATAATAATAAACATGTATCGTTGTTTTGGACAGAGTTGTAGGAATTTAATTAATAACGATAATAACGCACTTTCTAAGCATTAATAAAATGTAGAATTGAGTTAATTGTGTGTTTTGTTTTGGGGTTTTTTGCAGTTCCTCTACCAATTTAATGTAGGAAATCACTTAATAATCCACCAGCATCCTTTCCCACTGAAATAATATACTTGGAATCATCAAAGTAATATGAAATTCCCATAATGCATACAATCCTTTAATGATGTAAACATCTGTTAATATGCAGGACTTTATTTTGTGATATAAAAGGAGAATTTAAATAATCACCCAAACTGTGTAGAAACTTATTGTGACTGACTGATTAGCTCAAATTTGAAGATTATTACTTTAGTTGGATTGAACCTATTTTGTGTAGTTTAACCATGTATATACAGCAGTGATTGAAAGTTTGTGAGTCCTGAAGAATTTTTTTACATTTCTGCATAAATTGGACCTACAACATCATCAAATTTTCACAGAAGTCCTAAAAAGTAGAAAAAGAGAACCCAGTTAAATAATTGAGACAAAAATATTTTACTTAGTCATTTATTTAATGAGGAAATTATTACATGCATATCCAGGGGCAAAAGTTTGTGAAGCTCTAGGATTAGCAGGTAATTTGAAGGTGTAATTAGAGTCAGGTGTTTTCAATCAGTGGGATGGCAATCAGGTGTGAGTGGGCATCCGGTTTGGTTTAAATAACACGGATCTATCAAAGTGTCAACATGTTGGTGGAAGTGTATCATGGCATGAACAAAGGAGATTTCTGAGGACCTCAGAAAAAGGGTTGTTGATGCTCATCAGGCTGGAAAAGGTTACAAACCCACCAACATCCCAGAGTTGAAGCTGTTCTGTACGGATTAATGGGTTAAATTCCTCCAGGCCGATGTGTAGGACTGATCAACAGTTACCAAAAACGTTTAGTTGCAGTTATTGCTGCAAAAGGGGTCACACCAGATACTGAAATCAAAAGTTCACCTACTTTTCTTGCTCACAGATACGTAATATTACCGAATTTTCTTCAAATAAATGACAAAGTAAAATATTTTTGTCTCATTTATTTAACTGGGTTCTCTTTATCTACTTTTTGGACCTGTGTGAAAATCTTGTGATGTTGTTTGAGGTTATATTTATGCAGAAAGTTCTTAAGGGTTCACAAACTTTAAAGCACCACTGCAGTAACAATACTACCAAAACTACCTTTTACTGTGCAGGTAAATGTGTTTTGTTGTTATTAAAGGAAAAAATGATGTTTAACAGAGAGGTTATCTGGATACAGTTCAGTGCTTTTTTTAAGGAGCAGACAAACTCAGACTTTAACACAAACATTTATTACTAACCATGACAAACACACTACAAAGACTAAGCAAGGTAAATGATCCATGGGTTATGGAAATGACGATAACAGAACACAATGAAGACATATCATCGGCAAGCTTTGGATCATGCCTGAGACCAGCGAGAGAGCAATAATGTTGGTTTTGCTCAGGGCAGTTTAAACAGCAATGCACCAGGAGTTATTAAATTTAAGAAATTTATATTACCCATCCCTTTTCTCCCCCTGCACAGTTTTAAGATGATTAGTCACATGTTAATAGGGTGTGGCTCTATCTGCTGTCTCTGGAATGCTTCACAGGATGTGGCATCTTCATGGGTTCTATTTTGAGCTGGGGATCTTGGCAGCAAGCTGGCCTGGTGTGAACCTCTTAAATCCCTGGAGTGTGCCTGTTCCCCCCCGATCTTTCTTTAGCCACACTGATCTCTTAGACTCTATGAATACTTCCACAATTTCTCTTCCGAAGTGTTATGAACATTTCTTTTAAGAATATCATGAAAGAAACCATGAATACCCCTTGTGGGAACTCTCAAAACTGAACTGCCCGAACTGTGAAGAAGAGTGTTGTGAGTGCCAGGAGTTGTTCTCTTCGTGGAACTTTAATTGAGAGTTGATCTATAAATAGGTAAATCAGGGATCTGTTCAATCGGGTTTGAAAGAGGTTTGTGTAACCTTACTGAAATGAATTAGAAATCCAATGGTTGATCCCCACTTGGAAATGTAGTTTAGCTAATTGTTGCTGTTGTTATGCTTGGGGTAACTATAAATCTTTAAACTATAAATGTTTTAAATGAGTGTGTGAAAACTCACATTTACAGTTAAAACTGCTATGGAAATGTGTTCTTAGACAAACATTGTGGCACCTCAGTGTATGTTGATTGTTAAAAAGGAAACAACACATAATTTGATTGCATCTTTTTTAATAATAAAAAAAAACAGTTGGACATTTCTAGGTTTCAATGTTTTGTTGTCTCACGCAATATTTTTGCAATATTCATAGGCCAGGTAGTAAGTACAAGTTCTGATCTTAATGTGTCAACAACACTATCATTGGAGGCCAAAACACCACCTAAATAAAAATTGGTTATTTTACCAATTATCTTTGCTGTCCTTGATTACAACAGGAATTCATAACACCACCAAGATCTGAAATTCCCGCAAATTTCTGGTAGATTAAGACATAAAGTGTTGCAAGCTGATTGGCCTGTTAACGTGAGGTTCATTTGTGTCATTTGAAGGTACATGTTCAATCTTTGTTCATAAAAAAAGTTGTCACGCTAAAAGTAATTTAGCATGCAAATCTTACAGATAGTAAACATACTTTGAGATACTGCCATGTTTGTTCAAGAAAGTCTTTATTTTGCAATTTTAGCTTTTTACTTGTTTACAATATCATTATTATTGACTTTTTTTCTAACAAAATTGTGATGGTGTACTTTGACCGTGATACAGACTTTCAAGACTTAATATAAACTAAAAGATAGTAACATAAAGGCCTTTGTTCATAACACACCTCAATCTAATTCGTGCAGCTGGAGTGCTTGGCATTGCTATGCGGTATTCATGCATATGATTTCTAGCTGCAAAGGGCCTGTGGATGGTCAGGGCTATTTTCAGGAACCCCATAACCTACTAAGACCCAGGTTATTCTGCTCTCTTAATATAATGCTGTTATGGCTGCAAAATGCACAAGATTTCAAGTAAGCCAAATGTTACTATATTTAGAAAATGCTTCTGCGCATGCGCGTGTCGTCAGGGCCAAGGAGGACAAACTTTCTATACTACTCAGCTGAGAGACCATGAGAAAATAGCTTTACGTGATGTAAATCACCCTTACAGCCTTCAGAAGACAAAATTCTATCTATGGCCGTGTACAGTCTGCAGATATTGTGAACAAACTGTGAATGCTGTTTCACCTGAGCAGAAGAAAGCAGAAGAATGCCTAGCGGTCTCTGGAGTCCTATAATTATTCTATCAGTGGATCGGTGCATGGAATAACAGTGAAATCTTGCCGAAATGAAAGCGTTCTCATGGGTCGGGTAAGTTTTCTGTTTAACTTTAACACTAACATGCAGATAGTGATGCTGATGTGTAATAAGCTTGTTGCTGTGTTTGTGGCTCTGCTCGAGTTCAGTTTAGTGAAGCTCCACATTAAAGGTTCAGTGTTCGAACATGGTTAAATATTAAAAAAGATGTAACTATGACTACTGAAGTGGAGGAAATTGGGGTATCAGGCACCACTGGGGGCACTGTGGGTTTTGGACCCATGAACTGTGGAAGGCCTGTGGCCTGTCGGTCTGAAACGTCATAATGTCATATATTTGGTCCTCCATAAATCGTATGCAAATTGCTGGACTTCCCGATCACGTACTGGAATTAATTATTGATCATTAACAGCATCGACATGGATATGAGTACAGAAATTGTAATATCTTTGGAATGAGTGATCATATTTCCTTTATTTAAAGACATTTGTAATCCTGAAATGGGAAACTGTCCAATGAAGTAATCTCTAATGAAATATATATTTAAATTGTTAATGATTTTACCTATAAAAGAGCAATTATATGATTTACTGTACTATTTGATTATTGGATGATTTATGTAACTGTTGTAGGAGAAGTTTATTCACTGAAGTGAGTGTAAGATTATTTTATTATTTTATGTTGGGACCATTCCACTCTGTACAAGTATTGCTTGACTGTCCTTGAACACGGAACATTGGAACAAAATGTCGGACCTTGAAAAGAAACAAAATGGCCGTCCTAAGCGAAGGGAAGCACCAAGCTTTCAAGGTCAGCTCGAGACATGTTGAGACATGTCAAGACTTATTGAGACATGTTGAGATATGAGGTCATGAGTGACCAATCAGAGTCAAAAGCTAGAGGATGATAAACCAATCAGAGTGTAATGGTCACTACGTAAGCCAATTGCAGAGCTGGTTCAAGGTCCAAGATTTTTCTCTTGGAAAAATTTCTTCTTTGTGATTGATTGTATGCTTTTCTTTTCCTAAAGCCTAAATATACACCTGAAAAATGATCTCTCGCGTCTTGAACTGGTCACTTTTCGCCACGACACTTCATTTGGGCGATTTATGAGGACAGTACATCTATGAGTGCAGTAGTTCTGGACTACCGTAACCGGTAGCCCCTGCATTCCAGCCATCTCTTCATCTGACAAACAGAATGTTGACTGATATCAGTCTCCAGAACTTGCCTGACTCGCATACTATCTCAGTGCAGGAGGAATAATATTTGTCCTGCTTGGCCCGATGTTTGTTCTACGTACTATGTGATCGATCAGCGTTATTGGTGGGAGTTTTCAAACATGAACAACATACACTAGTTCAAAAGCATTCTGTTGTACCTGAAAGTTGTTTGGCTAAAGTCCCTCCCCGAAGCATTACATACAGTTTCACACAGAACTGCTGGCATCGTAATAAAGAGATGGTTCTGGGTCACAAATTAAGCCCATGATACTAAGCCAGCCAGCTAAACTTAGCCCATAAGCTAGAAGACAAGCTGATAATAAAGCAGAAGGTTTTACTCCTTCACCTGGGGCTCCATAACTGTGGCGGTCCCATTGAAGTACACAATAAAATGTATTATTTGTTCATTATAATTAATGTGTTGAATGCAGCTTTGGACACAGCCTGAAATATTCACTGAATGAGTTGTACTTACATTTTTTATAGGTTCCAGTTTCTTTCTTTTCCACAGATTTCTCAGCGAGTAGCTTGCAACTTTCCTAAGGAACATTCGCAGTGTGCTGGGCTCTGGTAGTTCAACTTCAGTTTAACGCTGCCTGTTTCCAGGTTTTTTAGAATATTGTTGGCCATTTATACATAATCTCAGTATCTACAGCATGAGCTGCACCATGTCATGTTAATTTTAAAATCGGATGTGAAACTATGTGATAGAAGAAAATGCTTCTGAAAGTAACATTCAGAGATGTGCAGGATTTAATTACATGTATTTAAAAGTGAATGTGTTCAGAATATTTCATTAATATGATAGCCAATAACTTGACTATAAATGCTGCCGTCATTCAAAAAGAGTAGGCCATTGGATTGCCATCAATGTGCGATGGCCTGGTGAGCTGTCCAGGGTGTACTCTGCCCTCGCCCAGAGTTGGCCAGCCTCCCTGCGACCCAATTAGGATAAAATTCCAACATGTAAAAAAAGAAAACATTTACGGGGCAGCCATGGCGTAATGGTTAGAGAAGCAGGTTTGGGACTGAAAGGTCACTGGTTCAATTCCCGAACTGACAGGAAGAATGTGGTGGGGGAGGGATAGGCACCCTCCTCTTCCTCCACTGAGTGTGTGTGGTCACTTTGGATGGGTCAAAGCCAAAATTTCCCAAGTGGGATTAATATAGTGTAGGAAAAAAAATAATAATAATAACAAATCTACATGTGCTGTCACTTTAGAGCACTGACCACCATAAATTCAGCTTAAGAGCAGTCTATCTGATGCAACAAGAAATAAACATTTCTGCAGTTAACTGTTGGTGTGAAAGTGCACACAACTACAATTAGAAAAATTTTGGACAAATTTGACTGCATGAGAGGTGTACAATAAAAAAGCATTCGCTGTCCAAAAAGAATATTTGCTCAAGAATGCAGTTTACCAGTAAACATATAGGCCAAGACCAGACAAACCAAAGATGGAGTAAAGTAGCCACAGTCATAGCACACATGTGAACACAAGTAGTTTATACCAACTATGTAACGTGAAGGTGGGGAGGATTTGGGGTTTCTTCAGGGATTGTGCAGCTTGCAGTCACTGATTCAGCTGTGAATTCTTCATTGTATCAAAAAATGTTTGAAGATAATGTGAGGCCATTTGTCTAAAAAAATGAAGTTTAACCTAATATGGACCTTTCAACAGAACACTTGGCCTCATGCATGAATATCTTCCTTAGAATTTTCTTAAATTTGTTCTTGAGAAAATTCCTAAGAAGCGTCTTCATTGGATTCATGACGTGAACCTCGGATTTGTTTGCAGCTCTAATTAGCATAGGTGAACACCCCTAAATCCCCATGAAAGAACATGAGGGCATGTGCACACACAAATATTCATGAAGACAGAAGCTCCAAAAACTAAAAGAAGGTAAAAATGTATTTCTTGTAAATTAAAAATACTGCTAGAGGACATCGATTTCTACAGAGCCCGTAAGGGGACACAGAAGAAAAATACATATACATTGGTTTCTCGTGCGCTATCTGGTGTGCACAAGAAAGTGTAAGCTGTATATATAAATGAAAAAACGTGACTTAATTGAGCTGAATTTTAACCTTGGACTCGCCCATAAAGACAATGCAGCCTAGCTTGTCTGCCGTCACCATTATGTTATCTTTGAACGACACTTAAAGTGGGTTTTGAAGTCTTGTGGTCTGTTTCAGCACAGGGGATACACCAGCCTTGATCAGTCCCCTGATCACCTGATAACATAACTGTGCTCTTTATAGACGAGTCCAAGGTTAAAATACAGCTCAATCACATATCTCCATTAATAAAAACTTAAACTGGGGCAGTGGTGGTCCGGTGGTAGGGTGCTGGATTACTGATCCCAAGGTCAGGGGTTCAATCGTGTTTCTGCCCTGCGATGACCTTGCGAGCTGTCCAGGGTGTACTCTGCCCTCGCCCAGAGTCGGCTGAGATGGGCACCAGCCTCCCCGCAACCCTAATTAGAATTAAACGCTTCAGAAAATGGATGAATGAATGATAAACTTAAACATTATTTAACTTATATAGCACTCATTAACCAAAGGTTTCATAGTCATTTCAAATATAATATTATACTATTATACTATACTATATAAAACAACTTGTTACAAACATTAGATATTAAAATCATTAAAAAAACATCATGGATAGTCCATTATACACTTCCAAATATATTTGCATAAAATCCATCAGTTTATAAGGTCACTGAAAGATATCGAGAATTAATACGTTTTAAGTTTTTTCTTGAAGCTTTCGAGATTGTCTATCTTGCGAATGTCAACAGGCTGAGCATTCCGAAGTACTGGTGCCATTGCTTCAGAATCTTATACATGGCTTGCACCAGATACTTTCTCGTGTGCACCAGATACTTTCTCGTATGCACCAGATACTTTCTCGTGTGCACCAGACACTTTCTCGTGTGCACCAGACACTTTCTCGTGTGCACCAGACACTT
>JAQMYF010000017.1:19409695-19428410 GCA_030014195.1 Neosilurus mollespiculum | reverse complement strand
ACCAGACACTTTCTCGTGCACACCAGACACTTTCTCGTGCTCACCAGACACTTTCTTGTGCTCACCAGACACTTTCTCGTGCTCACCAGACACTTTCTCGTGCACACCAGACACTTTCTCGTGCACACCAGACACTTTCTCGTGCTCACCAGACACTTTCTTGTGCTCACCAGACACTTTCTCGTGCTCACCAGACACTTTCTCGTGCACACCAGACACTTTCTCGTGCACACCAGACACTTTCTCGTGCTCACCAGACACTTTCTTGTGCTCACCAGACACTTTCTCGTGCTCACCAGACACTTTCTCGTGCACACCAGACACTTTCTCGTGCACACCAGACACTTTCTCGTGCTCACCAGACACTTTCTTGTGCTCACCAGACACTTTCTTGTGCTCACCAGCTGCAGCAATAACCACATATTACAGGGGTGAATAAATAAAACATCAGAAACAAAGGATCACAAGGATGGTTGCAAACTGTTACAATTTATTGACAAATCGCTTGCCTGGGCCAAAATCCACTGAAGCAGAACCTGGGACCTTACACTCAGGATCTGGCAAGAGGACCTCCACTTGTGCCCCCAGGTCCTGCTCCCCTTGTCTGATCTCTGAGACAGTCTGCAACAGTCCAAGACCAAATCGCCCAGACACTATCACGAATAGCAGCAACACTGGGCTCAATTTCAGATACGTTCAGGAAATAAAACATGCACTGAAACGGGTGTTGTTCTTAAGTTACATGAGATATTTATTGTATATAATACACAGTCACTACATAATGTTATGGATCTGGGAAAAAAAAAAAAATTAAAAAGACGGGAAATAATAGAGATTTTGCAACATCCCATAAGAGTGCTATTTCATGTTTGTAAATTATTTTCATGGTGAGGCCATTATGGTTTTTTATTCCTTGTTTGGTGGATTTCTATTATGTAAACCCAAGACAGGAGACAGGGAAGAAGTTCATTTTAAGAACAGGTCTTCAGATTTTTTCTTTATCAAAACAACAGAACAAGAATACAAGAAAGGGAAGATAAAAAATTTATTTTGCACTTTCTTGTATTCTTAAAGAATCCTGAATTAGTTTGTTAATTTATAGATGTAATACTTTGAATACAGGAGTCTGCCCTGAGCTGATGGTGTACATGTAGTACTTTTCATATTCTGTATGTTCTGTTTAAACTCCTGCTTTAAACAGACCAGAGACACGGACTGTCGCAACGCTTTCTATAACGTTCAAACAGCAATAAAAAAAAAAGACGTTTTCCCCAAGTTTTTTTAATTATTTTTTATCATGAATATTAACATCCGCGGAGCAAGGAATAAAAAAAAAGAACAAATCCCAGATAAGAGAATATTGGTGAATGCCAGAAAAGTTTGTAAGTGAGAATTAAGAATAAATTTGTTTGCAAGAACAGTTTATGAATGAGGCCCAAGTATACTAAGAAATTAGGAAAAAGAAGTTATAAATGTCTTTTAATCGTATTTGGACCCCATTTATAAGTTGTTAGGGGTTTGAGAAGGACTGTAAATGTGGTAAAATTCTCAAACATCATGCACTGAAGGCAGACAAAAATGTCAGCAAGACAAAGTTAACTTATCCCAGTCTTCATTTTCTCTTTTAATTCATATGTAGGGAAAATTCTGTTTAAAAAAACAAAACAAAAAAAACATTAGTTCAGAACTCACTCAGCTGTGACAGATAAAGAGGTAAATAAATAAATAAAGAAATAAAAATTGGCTGTGCACACTGGATGTGTACTGTACACGTCTTCATAACTAGGACTTCAGTGCATAAATACCTAAATGAAAATAGCTTGTTTATACAATGGCATTTAGTTTATAATGTAGCACCACAAACAGGAGGTGTTGGCACTAAGCCCTGGCAGACAAAGCCAACAGCATTTGTGTAAATATACAGACAGTGCTTTTCTGCCAGCCAGAAGGGTTGGTACTGTTACACCATAACTTGTGCAAGTGTCTTGGCAACCAGTTTTTAGATGTATTAAAATTTTTTGTTGATAAAATAAAGTTAAGTATGTAAGATTTCAGACTACAGATCTTTTTCAGCCTTCACTAAGCTGCCAAGGCCACTTGCATACGTGTATAAATGCAGAGATGTACCGACACTCCACCAGGAGCCAGAAAGTTTGCAGCCATCATGGTGTAAACTGCCCAGGCAAAGCTTGCAACTTCTGTGGTGCATATATGTTGTAGAGAAGTGGGTGGGTGGGTAGAGGGGTAATCAGTAATAAATATGGGCTGAGACAACTTTGAACAATGAAAGGACTTGTTTAGAAATTTAATGTAATGTCTAAATGTAAACTTTTTAAACTGTACTTTATAACTCATCAGTAAGTTTCCCGTTTCCCTATTTCAGTCCATCCATTATTTCATTATCAATACCATTTATTCATCAGGGTCACTAGTAAAAGCTGGAGCCAATCCCAGTTGACTATGGACGAGAGGCATTGGTGCACCATGGGTTAATGCAGATATGAGCAACCATTCAAACTTACCTTCATATCTATGAGCAATTTAGCATAGTAATTTGACCTAATATGCATTTTGTACAATGGGAGGAAAACCAGAGTACTTAGCAGAACCCACACAGAAAGGTTTTGGTATTCAAACCCCAACCCTTCCGGCGAAAATGTAACTACAACCAATGTGTCACCCCATTTCAGTCCATAAGAACTTAATCCCAGTATATTTACTGCTCAAAAAGACTTGGTCCAATTTGCAAGTTAATTACCCAGTTTAATATACTGTAGCTGCCAGTGTACTCATCAAACTCTTCTGGACTCCCAAATGGAACCCAAATATAGAGAAACAGTTTTGATGGCTTGGGCGAGTTGCGCTGCCCTATCTTGGCAGCTAAGACTTTGCTTCATGAATACTTTATGAAACAAAAGCTGCTTGAGACGAGCTACATATGACTCTCCACATTGTTTGCGTCTCATGCAAGAATTAACAAAAATGCTAAAATTACTTATCAAGATTACTATTATTAATACTTTTTTATAATTATTATTATTAATGTCCAACAGACACTCGATATATATATAATGATGTTTCCATAAATGCATATCAAGGAGAGAGGACACAATCAGATTACGGTATGCCGATTTGGCCGCCATATTGCCGTGGAGTAGTAGCCGCAAAATGCCGGACAGGTGCACTGCGTTTGGGTGCAACAAGGAGGAAAAACAAAACAACGAGGGAAACAAAACGTGGAATGACTAACATTTCACACTTTGCAATAATTTTAGGCGATTGCTAATTTGAAAGTAGATCATTTATCCACTAATGTAACCTGGGAATCGGAGAACTGGAGCCATATTGATCAGTGGTTATGCCTGACATGGGCAAGGCTATGATTTCTGGTCCATCTTCATAAACGATGTGTGTCTGGATTAATAATAATATATCAGAGGTCCCAAAGCAAAGTGAGAGCACGTACCAACTCTTGGTGCTCCAAAATAGCGGTGGTCTCATCATCCCTTCTTCGGGCACGGCCTCTATACTTCCGGGCGCTGAAAGAGTCATACGGCAGCTCATGAACGTGCACTCTGTTCGTGCTATTTGTTTAAAAACATGTTGAAGGCACAGTTTGGTGCATGCGCTCCCTTCGCTTTGGGTCAGCACATTGTCAATACCGAAGATGGTATTGAGAATCATTTTTTGCACTGTGTTCTATAACTTTATGCAGCACCACAATGCTATGGTATATTCACAGTGACATCACAGTCTATCAGTGCGCCATAAATTAAATAAAACAATTATGTCCAAAGGTCAATGAATTTTGAATACATGTAGACTTACAGCTGTTCATACACACTAAAATCCCCAGTGTTAAATTAACACCCAGAGAGTATATACGAGAACATTGGAATTATATATACACTCTGGGTGTTAATTCAACACTTGGGATTTTGCTGTGTAGATGTGTAATATTTAACTACGGTACTCTATTTTTACCTTATAGATATTAATTTATCATGAAACATTCCAATTAATTACTTAACTTTTATGTTACTGTGTTCCTTGTCCTCAAAATAACATGAGAAAACGCTGTCAACATTCCCTTGTTTTATTTGAATTATTAATTACAACTTTTTCTAACAAAACACAGCGATGCGTCCTCTTTGTTTACATATTGCCAAGGCTTTGGCGCTCCGAGCCAATATGGCGGCCGAATTTGCATACAGCGTTAAACATCGGAAACCGAATGTGCCCGTTCTCCGTAAGTCTAATTCCATAGACGTTACTTATTACCATTCATACATTCCCAGTTTATTGCATAAGCATGTACACAGCACTGCCCACTGGTGGCCTGGCGCTGAAGAAAGTGGAACAGAATTACCATTTCAGTCATTCAGTCACTCATCAGGATCCACTGATTATTCAGAAAACTCATTTGCCGCCCCAGCAGCTGTATAAGGATTGTATGGGGGTGAGGGTGAGTGAAGCAGGATGGAGGTACCCACAGTGATGAAAGGCTCTGCTACCCATTTTCTGACTGTTTATTGTATTATAAATAATCATTACGGCTGTTTCTAAAGGTGTGCACTGCAATTTAATTAAACCAGGGGAAATATGGTGTGCTAACTCCGAAGAGCTCTACCTCCTTCACAGCCTCCACAATATATCTTTGATGCTAGTGGGACTCAGGAGTAATTTACGCAGTGATTATTTATATTCGCCTGCGTAAGCAGTGTAAAATGAAGTCATGAATGCTGGTACAGCACCTTCCCAAACTTTAAGACATAACCTAGGCTTAATTGCTGGGTTGGATGGTTACAAAAGAGCACTATTAAATGCGCTGTCTTTATATATCATCACTCTATTTGCTTTACTTTCATCAAAAACGCCAGAATATCTTTCCTGTATTATTTTTTGGTGTCCTTTTTTTTTTTTGTGTGTGTGTGTACTTTCTGAGCTGGGGTCAGTAGGAGGCCCACTCTTAGGCACTGATTGCCAAAGCAGGCTCCATGCAGAGCTAATTTGTCCCATTTGTGCAGTGGCTGATGGAACCAGCCTGCAGGAGACCTTGTTTTGCAAAATGTCACTCAAAGTCCGATAGCTAAATGTCATACTCCCTTAAAGAGTTTTTAATTATCATTAACATCATCATCATCATCATCATCATCATCATCATCATCATAATAATAATTATTATTATTATTCATTCATTCATTTTCTGAGCCGCTTAATCCTAATTAGGGTCGTGGGGAGGCTGGCGCCCATCTCAGCCGACTCTGGGCGAGAGCAGAGTACACCCTGGACAGCTCACCAGGCCATCGCAGGGCAGAAACTTGTTGACGGCTATGCAGCCTACTCTTTACGCAAATCAGCAATGGTTCTTTTACACACCTCTCACCACAGACAGTGAGAGACACGGCCGGCCTTTGATAACCCAGTTAGCTGCATCTAGCATGTATCAGTAATCCAGCACCCTACCACCGGGCCACCACTGCCTATTATTATCATTCATTCATTCATTCTTTATCTATCTATCTATTTATTTATTTATTTAACTAAACTCAGGATGTAAGTATACAGTCATAAAACATATTCAGGTTTTAACCATAATTGCTTTTGTCATGAGGTTCTGATATTGTAGTTCATTAATGGTTGTTAGATTAAAAGGTTAAATGTTCAGCACTGTAGCAGATATAGCAGATACTGCGCTAAGAATAGTAGATGCACAGTAGTTACTTAATTTATTTTTGTTTATTTGTATTTTATTTTATTTTATATGTAGGGTTCCTAGTTTGTTCCGTCGATGTTCTCCAGTGTGTGTTTCCCTCTGAGGTAATAAACATGATGCCCACAAGGTGCACTCTGCAATGCCCTTTTTTAAAACAATGCACCAAGCATGGCACTGGACAGCATCTCCTTCCATTAATGCGGTGCACTTTGCATAACAACTTTATCCTTACTACATTAACACTGACACTGAGCTCACCAAGGTCAGGAGAGGAGGTATACTCTAGTAGGCAAAAAACTGCTGTAAGTTAACAGAATCTGCTTCTTGCTTCTGCTGGCTCAGTGTGCAGCATGTTTTCCTCTCTCAGTGCAGACATTTTGCCTACAGTGTTTTCCAAAATGGACAAGGACTTCAAAGAAAAGCATCTCACACTCCTTACTTTAGAGCAGTGCATTATTCCGTTCACCTGCTGCATTAATACTCTTCTACTGTTACTATTATGTGAGCAAAGGAGGAATTGAACAGCTCTCTCCCTCCCTCTCTCTCTCTCTCTCTCTCTCTCTCTCTGTCTGTCTGTCTGTCTGTCTCTCTCCCCCCCCCTGTTTGTCTATCTGTCTCTCCTCTTGTCTTTTTCTTCCCCAACTCTTCCTCTCTCTTTCGGTCTCTCTCTCTCTCTCTCTCTCTCTCTCTCTCTCTCTCTCTCTCTCTCTCTCTCTCCCTGTTTGTCTATCTGTCTCTCCTCCATCATTCTGTCTCCTGATCTTTGTCTCTCTCCTTCTCTCCCTCTTTCTCACCATTGCTCTCTCTTTGTCTTTTTCTATCTCTATTATTGCCTGTCTCTCTCTGTTTGTCTATCTGTCTGTCCTCCATCTTTCTGTCTCCCCCATCCTTGTCCATCACTGTCTACCCCTGTTGCTCTCTGTTTATTTCTCCCCCAGTCTCTCTTTTTCCCTCTCTCGCATGCTGGGCGATGGTGGGTGAGAATGATGTGTGGACCTTTGCAGTGGGAGCAAAAGGAACTGGGTGCTATATAAATGAAAGAATGAAGGGAACCCTGGTGAGATCCCGCTGTGCAACAGTCGCAGACACGGATGCACCAACTGCCCTCTTTACTTTGGAACGTGTCACTGCACAACACAAACAAATGACGTCTTCGTCATTCGTTCGGGAAAAAAAAAATTCAAATACTGACATCCGAGAAATGTGAAAACCCACTGTGGACTTTTACTCTCTACACAGCAGAAAAATGTGGCTCGGGATGCGCTGAACTTCTGTATCAGTGACTTCATCATCTAGACCCTGGTTCTGGATCCGCCCTGGAATCAGAGATAACCTCAAAGGAACTCTCAAAGGCAGTCAGGCAGCTGGGCAAGTTGCAAGTCTGTGAAAGCATAAGAGATGACATTCTATCTGTGTCATGTCAGCGTGCAGTGTTGTTTCTGCCACCAAAAAGTGAGATCTTTCATTACTAAAGAGCTGGAGACCAGTTGCTTTCTTGACCTCCCTTGAAGTGTTTAGGAAAAAAGAATCAAACTGGGAATACAATGGAGGGAATGACTTGGCAATATCTTTCCTGTTCTGAATGCTGCCATGGGGGAATGGAATGACGATGAGCAACAATAATCTGTCCTTTGCCACCCAACAACTGGTTCCCTTTAAAGGACTGCGGGAAAAGGCTTTCTACACAACTTGTGGGTCATGCACACCCCCTGAATGGAGTCCTATTGCACGGATTCTTCTTCACCTAAAGGCCGCTGGTGATCCCTGTATAAGCATCCGACCGACAAACAGAGAGCTGACCCCCAGTGGAGGATATTGCATGGGACAATAGCTAGAGAGAGATATCAAGTGAACCTTGGTCCTACTGGTAGTGCAGGCTATCCTTGCTGCCTTGAGTCCCTTTCTAACCGGTTTCACAAGGCAGCCATTTACAGAACTCGTTCCTAGTTTTAGGAAGGTGGATTTTATGTTCAGGTGAGGATTTCTCCATTCAGTTGTTTGTTTTTGGGCCAAAAATGTACAAGGAAGAAGAAAAGCATTATTGGTCTTGTTGAGTTATCTGTGTGGTATAGTGGCACAGTTAAGAGTTGAGTTTTTTTTAAATTGTGTATTGATCTCTTTTTATTTATTTATTTATTTATATTTTTTTCTTATGGAGTATCTGTGTTTTTCTACATATTTTTTCTACAGGTCCCTATTATGATGTTACAGTGCAAGACTAAATGATGTCTGACTGACTCAATAAAGGGGATTTTAAAATTCAAATCTCTCTCTCTCTCTCTCTCTCTCTCTCTCTCTCTCTCTCTCTCTCTCTCTCTCTCTCGCCCCACACAAAGATTCTGTGACAGAAATATAGAGGTCTCATTTGTGTGTGGGTCGAGCAGCTTCAGACTTTGCCTCATCCTCTAAGAGGAAAATAGCTTCTCTCACTGAGTTAATTCGTACTGACAGTCAGCCTTGTAGAAAGAGACAGACATTGAGAAGAGATAGAGTTATACAATTGCCAAGAGTGCTCAACTATTTTCATGACCTCTCTTGATATTTGGTCCTGTTTTGATGTAAAGTGTTGCAAATCAGATTTGATTTCTGACACGTATGAATACGAGTCAGTGCTTCTACATACCTTTTTCGCACATTCACCCCAATTTAGACCTAGCCAATCTGCAAGAATTGCCTCCCTGTTATGTGTAAGAGCAAGCAAGCACATGCTTCCTCTGAGACATGTGATGCTTGCTGCCCATATATGTTCAAGCTGCTGTGCATGCATATTCAGGGATAGCATAACACATTTAGAGGTTCAGCACTATAAGCTCTGTGATGGCCTGGTGAACTGTCCAGGCTGTATCTCGCCTTCGAACAGAGTTGGCTGAGATGGGCGCCAGCCTCCCCACGACCGTAATTAGGATTAAGCGGTTCAGAAAATGAATGAATGAATGAGCACTATAAGCTTCTTTGTATGCAGACGTTCACAGACACCCATGATTGGTAGGTTGGTGAGCGCTTTAATTGACAGGGAAGTGTCACTTATGTATGCCATCCTTCCCTCCCCTGAGAGCTCGGCCAATCGTCTCCCATGGGCTCCCGGCCATGGATGGCTGCGTGCGTTTGAACCTTGATGATCTGTAGGATGATAGCAGCACCCACTGTCAATGTACCACACAGAAGTGTTTCTAGGTACTTTGGCTCTTTAAATAACTGATCATGTGGACAATTTGCCTGCTGTTGTAAACACTAAGAACAACTTATTACTTTATTTATTTGTGTCTTTTTTTGCCGACAGTTGGGATCTGCTGGACAGACAAACATCTACTAACAAATTAAAATGTTGTGAAAGATCTTGCTATATTGTTACAGTAGTTCTTCACATGACCACAGCTTGTCGAACAACAAAAGAAGGATGGCTAGAGATGAGAGAATTGGGCATCTGTTGATTCCGGATAGACATTTTTACACATCTCAGGCTGGCATCTCTGTAGCACTCCTTAACAAGAGGACACAAGAAAAGAAGCAAAACAATGCAGGAAATGAAAAGAACCAAGTAAACACCACTTTCTCAAAATTTGATGCTTTTCCCCCCTTTAACAGTTGTGCAGTAACTGTGCTTGTGTAGTAAAGAGGAACGGAACATATTGTCTAACAGATTGCAGTCTGCTTAGCCTTAATTGGCAATGGACAAAAGAGACAGTTTGGACAAGTGATGTTGATTCAGGGTCAAGCTCTACTCAAACGTGATTACAAAAATGCAGCTTTACTTTCATTTCATGCTCTGCTGTAAAAACAGATGTATCGATTTTGTGCAGGGTCAAATTAAAAGGCTGGTCATTTCAAGTTCAGTGAACAACCTGTGTGGGTATTAATTCATTTATAGACTTAATCAATATAAAAACAATGTCAAGTCTTAGATATTATACTATTCTTTAATTATTGGCCTTTATTGCATGGATTTCTGTAACAGGATACATGGAGGATTGTATCGTCCACAAACAGAAAAACATCTCATCTTGTCCCTTCCTTCAACTTGCAATTTCAATTCATTAAATTGGGGTCGTCTTTTCAACTTAACTTATCAACAAAATCATACACTTTCTCTACTTTTAAATTACTGTATTACTTTTTAGATCAATCAGTTAATATACAGACACAGTACCTGCTTGAAACCACATCCCTGACCATAATATGAAGAGTTTGAGTTCAAAAACAGATAAGTGCCATTGTTTAAATTATGAGATCAAATATTTTTTAAGTAGTCTTAAAAAAAAAAAAAACCTTTTCCAGTAGCTTCCAAAACTTATTTTTTAGTAACTTGTTTAAATTAAAAAAGTTGTTTTTCTCATAATTAAAACAATGGATCTGTTTTTGAACTCAGACTCTGGCACTGCCTAAAAATGGAGCTCCCGATAGATATCGCTGTCGATAGATGTCCCGGGCTGATGTTAAAAGACTACCATGACTCTTTTAAGGGTTAAGATTAAGGTTTAAGGGTCAACTTCAGCCCTGGAGAAAATAAGACTGACTTTTCTTCTCACTGCATTTCATTAGCTGATGTCTTGTTAGTTTAATTATCCATTTAACGAGTTCATGTTTCATGTTGCCGTTCATGTGTGATGGTGTTTTGCTTAACAAAAGTTCTTCTGTCTTCCTGAGTTAGATTGTGTGTCTTCTTATTGTGCACGTGCATCAACTTAGGCATGGACACGGGGCAACAATAAACGTCATCCTCCATGGAGAAGGTAATCATTGCCATTAGAATTGTTAATACGGTTAGCTAGTTAGCTTGGTGCAAACGCTCTCCACTAAATTTTCATAATTGCATTTCAGAATGCTGCATGAATGTTTCAATATTTTTTATTAGCTTGATCAGCTTTGACAGCTCAAACTAAAGACACACTTGTGGTCGTGTCTTTTATTTTTAATTTTTTTTACTTTGCATTTCAAACGTGTCAAGGTAGGAAATAACAGAATTACAGCTTGCAAATTACCACTTACAAGGCACAATGACCTGTGACTTCTTATTACCATGAATTAAGTTTTTAATAAGCAGAGCAGTTGAAAAGACAATATACATACAATTATAAATTCCTTAAAAAAATGCACACACACATGTACACACGCACACACGCACACACACACGTCTTCATTCTTATCCATTTTAAAAAATATCTTATTTTGGCCAGTTTTCTAACCCGTCGTCCTTCCTTTAGCCTGTGCAATACTTGATTTCATGTTCTGAGAATTTTACTGAGCCGGACTAACGATGGCTAATAAGAGCATTTCGTGCAGGTAACAACTTAATTGGCACATTGGAATCTCCAGTATGGTGCCACTGATACCATTCACATAGGTATTCTTTGTAAATCACTGACTATGGCCCAATGAGCTCAGAAATATCTGTGGTACCTGCCTCCAGATTCTTAGGGCGCATTTACACCAATTAGTCCGTTTGCTTACTCTGAATCAAGGTCAAATTGATACTTTGGTTTGTTTATTGTTGATTTGGTTTTACACTGCATCTAATTAACCAAAAAGCTAAATTGGATGAGGAGTGTGAGGGGATTAAAACATACTTGCAAAACATGAATCATGCACGTAAATGGTTATTTCATTACAGAAATATTTTAAAACATTAAGCGTGTCGCATCCAGCATTCATTTTCTCTTTTTATTTGATGGTCCAAATATCCGAAGCACACTCTTCAGCTCTGTCCGGCTCTGCCAGTTTAACAGCTTGCTTATACAAAAAAATGCTGCCCACAACCCAAAATACACGACATGTTTGGTTGACTTCCTGCAGTTGGCACAATTCCGGATTGACTCACTTTCTTGCTGCAATCAAACCATGTTAGAGTTTGCTTGGAACCAGATCGACACCATCTCACTCAGATGCTCATGGCCTGTTTTTTTGGTCCACACTCGAGTATGAGCGCAGGCTTCTTACCTGGCTAAGTGAATCGAGCTGAGGGGGAAACACACCAGGGTTCAATTTAAATGGACTAAATGTTGCATATTTGGAAGGACTTTTAAATTATATAATTTGTGAAAAGAATTAATGTTTGTCCCACATTCCAATGTCTTGCACTCCCACCAAGTCACGCTACAACAGTCCACCTTCATAAGGACCTGGTGCTTCACAGGTATGTTATTTATACTGGAGTAAAATGTATAGTAATCCATACAAAATATACCAATATCTCCTGGATGAACTAAGGGAAAACTACAGTCCAGGGGAAAGGCACATTAACTGTTTGCTAGACTATCTCCTAGCCAAGGTTGTGTCCTTTTCTCCTAGTAGTATCTCACTGTCTTAACTGAGTCATGCCCTTTACATACAGACACCCGCGAAAATACCATGCGGATTTTAATAACACCTGAAAACGATGTAGGTGGGCTGGTTGTGTCTCATCTTTCGCTGTAAATGAGCTCGTTAGCTGATGTGGTCTGCAGGGAGTGTTTTTCTTTTGGGAGTTAGAAGCTCTAGTAGATCCTATAGTGTATATCTCTTGCTCTGTCACTCTTCTAGACTTCCTGTGTTTAAGTGCTTGTCTGATCCCCTTTCATCTCTATGAAGGTTGTGTTTTTTCTACACCACTGACTATTGGTCTTACCTTAGAAACATGACCCTGTTAACTTTCATTTTTATCACCTCCCTGAACTTCGCCGATCCCTTCCTCATCTTTCTATTTTCTCTTCTTGTTTAATACCACTTTCCTCACATGGATCCTACTGCACCACTGGGACAAAGAAGTCTGCTATGTATCTTGCCCCACCAACCCAACCCCCACCCCCACCCCACCCCAAGTGATCATGCATGCTCCTGCTTGATAAACGGCCACTGAGGTTTCAAAGGTCTTTTCACTTTCAAGTGCTGCTTAATACAATTTCTCACTTCCTTACTCTTGGTGTCTGTGAGAGTTTAGGCTAGATGATCTAATCCCAGCACTAAACAGTGCTAGACTCTAAGTCACCTGATTTTTGCCTGGTTGAGATACAAAAGGGTGGCACAGTGGCATCCACCTCACAGAAAGAAGGTACTGGGTTCGGGTCCTGGGCTCAGGCAACTTTGTGTGGAATTTGCATGTTCTCCCTGTGCTTGTTTCCTCATGGGTCTACGGTTTCCTCCCATAGTCCAAGGACATGCACTTTAGGGTAACTGGCTGTTCCAAATTGCCCCTAGGTGTGAGTGTGAATGGTTTTGTGTCCCAGATAAGACAATACGTCGGGCCTACGTAGGCTGTAAATAGGCACAGTAGGCTGATGTTGGTAAAACATCTGATGGCCTACGTTCATCTCAGGAATTCAGCTGAACTAGACAACTATAGCTGCCTATTTAAGTGAAATAAGACTTGGACATCACGGCTGCCATTTTGGCATATGCAGACAACGGCTAATGCTGTAGTGTGGTGCGGTTACCGCACTACAGTCATCACAATGCATCAAACGAAAGAGAGCAAAAGTAGATCCCTCTGAAATATGTTTATAATTAATTATATTACTAAATATTGCATCACAAATACATTAGTAAAAGTTAATGGCTATTCAAATGTGGTGTATGTACTTCGATTTTTTTTTCATTCATCGCACAAACATGTGTATTCTTGTGTCAGCGATGCTATTTTGACAGCTAGTCACGGGATCAAAAAAGTCGTACCCAAATATGGCGTACATAATGTCCGAGTCTATGTTCTACCGGATATGGGCGAGGAGTTCTGAGTGTCTCACTGTCTGCGGTCGAGCAGGAAAGAGAAGTAAACCAAAATTTAGATCGATCTATAAGAATTATTGGATTATCAGAGAACCCCGTGATAGCAGTATCAACGATAAGTGCCCAGATTATTCACATATTATATACAAGTGTAGATAGGCCCTATTTCTATGAGATTCTTTAGTCATTTTGAACGCATGGCTGGCCTTAACAGCGTGAGTAACATGTGTGGCAACCTTAACGTTCTGTGTTAAATGTTACATCATAATAATTGCATAGTTTTTATGTGATTGCAGGAGCAATGATGACAAACCCAGCGGCCACAGCAACAGAGGCCGAGGTTGAAAAACACATGCGTGAATGACTGCATCTTGCACGTGATTTAAAGTTTTTACAACATTAATTATACATTGTTTACTAGAGAGGTTCAGGTATTTAAGTGAATGGAATTGCATGTATAATATACATTGTTCACTTTGGATGTATGAGAAATAAATAGTTCATTATATTAAAAATGACATGCTGCCTTATTTTGCGGACAAAAATTCAGTCTTTATCTCAATGAGCAAATTTATGTATTTTATGTACACCAGTTGTTTTCCCTGTTCCATTGTCTGGATTTTGGCTACAGTGGAAATATTATGTTTTAAAGTACGTATAGGTCTAATGGTGGAATCAAGTGCAGTTGCAGTATTTGTCGCAAACAAGATACGAGTGTCCTTGTGCTGCAATGGAAGTTATGAAAGAGTAAATGATAGCCCAGGTTTTCCCTAAATTTGAAGCAGATTGCGTGGCTAAATTTTAAGAGAGGATTAACATTGGGTGAAGAGAGGGTGCCCGTAGGGTGGGAAGCACCTGCCAACGTTGGCCCTACATAATCGGCCCTACGTAGGGCCTATGAGCAAAATTACATGGGGCCTACGTAGGCACCCTATGTAGGGCCTACATATCCTTCTGTAGGCTGCTGACGTAGGGCCTATGTTTTGCCTACGTAATTGTTCTATCTGGTGTGTGTGTGTGTGTGTGTGTGTGTGAGTGGTGGCCCTGCAATGGTCTGGTGAGCTGCTCAGGGTGTACCCTGTCTTAGCACAGTGTTGGCTGACATGCACTCGATCTTCCATGGAAACCTAATAGGATTAAACAGTTCGGCAAGTGAGTGGGTCAGTGAGATATGATAGCCTTAGTGCCGTTTTTGGGTTCCTTAGATGCATAAAACGCCTAAAATATTTAAAACACCAACTCTAAAAGATTATATTGTGTTGCTACAGTGACTAAAGTACATGGACTTAGAGTATATCCATTATATTTATATGTGGTTCGTCTCTAAATGGTATTTGCATTATTATATAGATCAGAGGTTTCCACAACTGGTCCTGGAAGACCCCCTGTCCTGCACAGTGCAGTGTAGTCTAGTGCACCCATTTCAACTGAAAACAGGGTGTTAATGAACTTATAGGTTAAGGTGACTTGGGAGCAGGGTATCATCAAAATGTGCAGGGAGTTCTCCAGAAGACAGGGATGGAACCACTGGTAGTTTTATACCCTAACACTACAATGTTTCTTCACTTGAACTAATACATTGAGCGAAACCAAACAACTTTTATATGAAATGCAGTGCTGAATGCACCCCAGGCCTCTTCACTCAAACCAAGCACTTCCCAGAACAGTTGAGGTTATTATATCACCAAAAAAACAAAACAAAACAAAACAAACAAAAAAACCTAAACAAAACAAGCACGGACATGCAATGTTAAGGCATTTACAAATTTTGACCATATAATTCACACAGTCAATTTAAATGTCATTATGTTGAAATAAACAAGCCACAAGATGTAATTACAAGGACAAGAAGCAAATAGGCACACCAATGCTTACTAGGCACAAATCCCCCACAGTTAAATTAAAATTTTATTTACACAGCACTTTTACATTAAACATTACAACAAAAGAGCATCCAGATATAGATTTATCCAGCCGGAGGAGATGCTGGCAAGGAAAAACTCATTGAGATGAGATGAGGAAAAAAACCTTGAGTCACTTTTGGTACAGTGATAAAAATAAAACCCATTTTTAAAGTTATTTCATATGATTTGAACACACTCATTTTCATTTTTACACATTTTCCACCTGCCTTGCGTTTTAAGTTTATATACATATACAAAACCAACGGTGCTGCCAATTACCGACAGAAGTCACATCATTTCTTAAACTAGGTCATCCTGTGTACACGATCTCAGTAAATATTAAACTTATATTAAACACCACTAATCAAGAGGCACTACTGACAAACGACACCATGAAGACCAAGGAGCTTTGCAAACAGGAGAAGTATAAGAAGTATATATTCGGGTTGGGTTATAAAAAAATATCAGAAACCCTGAACATCCCACAAAGCAACATGCAGTCGATCATCACAAAATGGAAAGAATACCCACCTAGTGAGGGACGTCCACTTAAACTCACAGACCATGCAAGGAGGGCACTAATTAAAGAGGGAACAAACAGACCATCGGTAACCCTTAAGGAGCTGGAAAGCTGTCCATACGACCACTCTAGGTTGTATACTCCGAAGAGCTGGGCTTTATGGAAGAGTGGCATTTAGAGTTTGCTAAAAGAAATGTGGGAGACTCCCCAAGCATATGGGAGAAGGTTCTCTGGTCAGAGGAGACTAAAATCAAACCTTTTCACAATCAAAAAAAGTGCTATTTCTGGCGCAAACCCGACACCTCTCATCACCCCAAAACCACCACCCCCACAGTGAACAATGGTGTGAGGATGTTTTTCATGGGCAAGGACTGGGAAACTGGGACTGGGAAACAAGGACTGGGATCAAAAATGAGGAAATGGGGGATGGTGCTAAATATACGCAAATTCTTAAAGAAGAGAGATTCTTAAAGGAGCTGGAGCAGTTTGCTTTGAAAAATGGGCCAAAATCCCAGTAGCTGGATGTGCCAAGCTCGTAGAGACATATCCTTAGAGACTTGCAGCTGTAATTGCTACAAAAGGTGGCTCTACAAAGTAGTGCCCTTTTTTTGTTTTGCTTTTTTGGAGGGGGATTAGCACACTCTTTTTTTTTTGTTTGATTTTTGACTATTTTGTTTTCGCATCACAATTACAAATATTTTGCTTTTGCAAAGTGGTTGGCATATTAATGCCAAATATCCATTTTACTTCCAGGTTGTAAGGTAAGAAAATAGGAACAATGCCTATATATAATACACCCACACATATATAGTCTTTTGTTTTTTATAGTTGTTAGCCTGCCTAGTCAGGGGCAGTGGTGGCCTGGTATTCGGGTGCTGGACTACTGATACCAAGGCCAGGGGTTCAAGCTCCACTATCGACGGGATGTCACTGCTGTCCTCCCAGTGCAGCTAACTGGGTTTGCAAAGGCCAGCCATGTCTCTCACTGTCGGTGGTGAGAAGCATGTAAAAGAACCATCGCTAATTTTCGTAAAGTGTAGCTGCATAGCCGTCAGCGAGTTTCTGCCCTGCAATTGCCTGGTGAGCTGTCCAGGGTGTACTCTGCCCTCGCCCAAGCTGAGATGGGTGCCAGCCTCCCCGCGACCCTAATTAGGATTAAGCGCTTCAGAAACTGAATGGATGATAGCCTGTCTAGTCAATTGATTTGAGTGTGAATTCAAAACATAGCACATGATATAAATTTAATTAACAAAAATTGTTCAGCAAATGTAAAATCCAACAATAAATACTTTTAATGCTTTAGGAAAAAGCAAAAAATATGATTGTACACATGTGACTCATATTTGACTAATTTAAATCTGCTTGTAAATGAAATCTCCACTGAATGTATTTGGAGGATAATTTGATTTGAACTTGAGAAAACTGATACCAAACAATCAGCAAAAATTAGTCAGAATTAAAAAAGGTCATGATCTTTTTATTGCTTGGAAATAATTAAACATTTTCCCACATCTTTGTCCTTTACACATTTATATAAGAGCAGCTTATGCAAATGTAGAAAAGGCAGAGGTCATTATCCTTGCTTAACATAGGGAAGGTGGACCTTTTCATACTGACAGTCTGGTGAGATTCCCCCTGGATGGATTGTGGGAAAGGGTCACCCTGTCCACTCTGCACGTGTCAGCCCATGGGCCAAGTGGTTGTGCATTCAAGTGGCCCCACTTGCAAGGTCATGTCATCCCATGCAGTCATGATAATAGACAGTAAGGGCATCGCTCAGAGCAGATCTGATGAAACAAGGTCATTGTGCCTCGATGACACACAAATTGCTCATCATCTCATCTGGTATGACCTAACCTAATAAGGAGGACTTGTTAACATGTGCATGAGCGTTGTTGTTAGCATGGCCCCCCTCTTGCAGTTTGAAAGTTAGCCTGAGGTTGTGCGGAAATCTCTGGCTAAAGAGATCTCCTCATGCCCAGTTGTTAGGAGCTGAGCAATGGGCATGGCCATGCGATTTTAACATGCAATATTTCCTGCAGTATTCATGGCCTACAATCAACCCAACAACAACTTCAGATTGTCACACACACACACACACACACACACACACACACACACACACACACACACTGATATACAGGCTAATCTGAAGTTGGAAAAGAAAAACCTGTTTGGGAAAATTGGCTAGACCAAGCAGAGCTTCAGGCTGCCAGGGCATAAGCAGTCCTATCAGAGTGAAGCCAATGTGATACAATGACAAACAAGCATTTAATGAGAATAGCCTTTTCTGAATCCAAAGCCAATTTGGTTTGCCTTGATATCTCCTCTGTCATGTGGTTATATTACCTTCCACATCACTTAGCATCCTGACAGTGCTGAACATTTATATAATTATTTATTTTAATATTTTTGGAAATCCATAAATTAGCAAATGAATACATGCATCCTTTATCATTCTCAACCATCTCTACTACCTTTTATTACACCTATAAAATAAAACAGCCACAAGCTCATTTTAAAGAAATACATTTGAGGAGAACAGATGTTAAACAGACTAACAGTGTGTGACTGCAAAAATTCATTTATTTGTTCATTATCTCTAACGTTTATCCATTCTGGGAACATGGGATGCTGGAGCTAATTTCAGCTTACATTGGTCGAGAGGTGGGAGTTTACCTTGGAAGTCAGAAGTTGGATTTGTGAATGACATCACATTAAAGATGTCTTTGTTCCTGGACAACAAGTAGAAAAACCAAGATGGAGCCTCTTGTAAAACAAATCTTTTAAATCTTAACTAGGAATTTCCACGTCGAGCTTGGGGGGGGGGGGGGGGGGGGGGGGGGGGGGGGGGGGGGGGGGGGGGGGGGTGGGGGG
>JAQMYF010000017.1:19383987-19395739 GCA_030014195.1 Neosilurus mollespiculum | reverse complement strand
CATCAGTTGTTTATGAAAGTCAGAGCCAAGTGCCCTTTCTCCTGTTACTAACAGATCTTGTCATGTGACATTACTGTACATATGGTCAATCTGTCCTGAGGCAAGGTGTGAGTGTGTGTGTGTGTGTGTGTGCACGCTCTGAGACGTGTCCTATGTCTTGAGAGGTATGCAGATGCCATGTGTCCCTGCCATCTTTCTCTCTTTGTAGTTCAGGTCAGAGCAGGCCATGGCTAACACTCCACCAGTGCATTTAACACAAACAATTATTCAACATGGAAGCAGATGCCTGACATGACGATCAATCTAATCCTATATGAATGTTTGGGTTTTGATCTTAGCTTATCACTAGCATTATGATGTCTTTTCAAATGTTTACAATAAAGTACCACAATAATCTTTTCCTGTTTGTTTATTGAATAATTATTATTATTAATGTTAAACATTGGACATGTGTTGTGCACCACTTCCTGACAGCAGTGATGAACTTTGTACAACAAGGGGCGCTGCTATAAAAACAAATCAGGTCATACGGTGGGAGGTGAGCTGCACCTCCCCTTCCTCCACTTTCATGGCTGAAGTGCCCTTGAGCAAGTCACCTAACCCCCAACTGCTCACCAGGTGCCCATCCTGTGGCAGCCCACTGCACCAAGTGTGTGTGTGCGTACTGTTTGTGTGTGTGTGTGTGTGTGTGTGTGTGTGCGCTCACTTTGGATGGGTTAAATGCAGAGGCAATCTATTCCCTTGCAGGATTAATATAGTATATAAAAAAAAGCAAAACACCAAACATGAATTGGAACACGGAACATAAACTTATTCAACGGATAATTAAATTAAACATAATTAAACATCCACCAACAGGGGATACAACTGAATGCAGGAATCAGCTGGTGAAAGGTGGTGAAAAGAAAACTTAGTGGTAACCTTTCCTGCTTTTGCTCCAGACTGTAGTCAGGAAACACAGTAGAAATTTATTTATTTATTTCCTCCAGGGCTGAAGGTTCTTCAGCCTTTACAGAAGCCGCACTATCGTCCCCAGACACGATCCTCAGACACCTATCAATAGAGATATCGGGAGATCCGCTTTTAGGCAGTGCTTAAATATTTATATTAGTTCCATAATGGTATTGGACTGTATTCGACACAGTTAGTAATCTTTTTATATAAAATCAGTTGCATTGATGTAAATTTTTTACTTAAGGCCAATAATTGTTTTAGCATATAGTAGATGAGAAATGCAAGCTTCAACAAGATCATAATATTTTATTATATAACCACTCATTCTAAAGCAGATATTTTTGTTTGTTTATTTGTTTGTTTCGGATCCTTGGTATTTGACTCATCCATCTGGGAGAAAATATTCTTTCTTTTCTCACACGCCTCACACCTTTACTCATGTTTATCTGTTACTCTTAAAAAAGGACATCTGACACTTAGATTTCACACTTCGTGTTCTTATAAGGCTGTTGATATCGCACCATGTTTCTGAGGTGAGATAATACTACACACTTGAACCCAGGACCCTCTCGCTGTAAGGTGGACGAGCTAACCACTATGCCACTGTGCCAGTCGAATTTTGTGTTTCTTTATTATCATTAATACAGCCAGCATTGTCACTAATGGAGGTAATAAAGGCAGATTTAAAAGGTTAAATGCATATTAAACAGAAAGGATCTTAATACAGATCATTCAAATTAGATAAGTTCAGCAGAAAATATTAATTATTTTTATAATGTAATTAAAATAAAGTACATTTTTTTTAAATATATCTATCATTTCTTTATCGAATATTCTTACGTATTAGGTATTTGTCCCAGATAGGAGTGTAAACTATTGGATGAATATCCTCATTACATAACACTACTATACACTATATACTGTAGTATATGCTTCGCACATATTTATATATTAGTTTCCTTCCTACACTGTGCTTGTTTAGCCTCCTTATGAATGCAGCAACTCTCATGGGCATTGCTGTTTGTGTATGATCCAGGTCTGCAGCACGTTTTCTGTCAGCCATGTCTCCTGAATCAAATTTAATCTATGCGGAATATGGCACCTGTTGATTTGTAGAACTGTAGTGACTGGCCTCCCTGGGAATGCATGAAAATACATTTTTTATGTCTGAACGCTCTAGGAGAAAGCAGTGCTCTTTCTCACGTCTGACTTTGTCATTCTCGAGAACATGATGCAGAAATGAGTGATAGTAGTTATTATTTTTGCCTTGGTGTGGGATGGCTGCTATATCTGACAGATCAGGGGTGAGTGGGAGGAGAGGGAGAGGTCTAGATCTCGATAAGCTACTCGTCTGAACCAATGTTGAGGAGCAGACAGTGTCAGATATGTGTCCACTGGTGTGTGTGTGTATTTATGTGTGTGTGTTCATGTTTGTCTGAATATATCCGTTTTATCTTAACTGAAATCAGTGCTACATTCAGTATCTACTTTCTTGCTGTACATATGAGGCGTTTCTGGCCAAGCAGTGATGGTGGACTTGTGCTGAGGGGCCGTGGTCTTTATCTCCCAGCTGAGAGCAGATAGCAGAATCACAGACCACCAATATGTCCAGCGATGCTCTACAGGTCAACGTGGGCTCGAGGTATGGGAGCTGGAGGTATAATTTGAGCAGAGCAACTCAAAGGAGACCTCAATCTTAGCATAACCTTGCCTCAGGTGCTAAACAGACTGCAGTCGGATGGTCAGGTGAAGCCCTGTGTGACCGGAAGAGGCTGCAGACTGCTGTTTCTCCCAAGCCATCATTTATTTATGGACATTACGTGTATGTATTGCCAGTTTTTTTTTTCAAGGTTACTTTATCAGGTCTAAGGATTTGAAGCATCAAGAGTTATTGGAATATATAAGAAAACAAAACAAATAATCTGCCAATTATATATATAATGTGCATGTCTTTGGACTGTGGGAAGAAACCCAGAGTACCTAGAGGAAACCCATGCAAGCACAGGGAGACCATGCAATCTCCACACAGAAACACCCTCACCGAGCCTGGGACTCGGACCTGCATGCTCGGAGATGTGCTGGCCACTACAGCAGGGGTTCCCAAACCTGGTCCTGGAGGACCACTATCTTGTGCTTTCCTTGTTCCAAACACAGCTGATTTAACTCATTAACAAATTAACCGCCCTCCATGACATGAAGTGGGCGTGATAGTGCAGGGAAAAGACAAAAATGTTTAGGGCAGGGGTCCTCCAGGTTCAGGGTTGGGACCTTTCTAATACTGCACTGTGCCTGCCATTTGAATGACTTACAAGCAAAACTACCCAGATGTCTGTGAACGTGAAGTAGTTCATTTTAATCTGCATGAATGGAACTCTGGGATGGTTCTTGTTAAAATGTTAACTTACACAACACCGCTTCACTCCGCAGTTGGATCCCAAACTCTCTGTGCACTGTCTCACATATTCTCCCCGTGTCAGCATCAGTGTCTTCCAGATGTTCTGGTTTCCTGATGGACGTTCAATTGATGATCCGTATATTTAAATGTGTGTACTGCATGCATGGTGCCTGGCAATGACCTGGCATCCCATCTAGGCGTATCCCCACTTTGCCCCCCAGTGTCCCCACGATAGACTATAGCTCTGTCATGCTCACCGTAGACGAGCAAATATTCTAAGCTGAAGTCTCACTATCTTCATTTTTTTTATAACCACTATATTTTAAGTCTCCTCTTATTTCCCACATATTAAGTGTGAATTTTCCCAGCCTCTTAAACTAACAGTGTATACTACACACACACACACACACACACACACACACACACACACACACACACACACACACACTCCCTGCAGTTGTTTCTGTTTTCGTCTCTTTACTTCCACAGGACAATGTACTGGAATACAAATAAAGGCCTGGAGAGATGGGAGGAGTGAAGCATGGAAAGTAAGGGGGAAAATATCCTTACTGTTTTTCTTACCTGCAGCTTATCGGCTCTCTGTTTTGTACTGAGAGTAGAGTCTTCTCTGGCTGAGAGATAACCATTTGTCAAGAGTGAGCTGAACGGTGAGGTAAGTTACCATGCAGTAAACTGTGCAGTACGGTAAAAGGCACTTGACTCAAAAGCACATGCCCTCTACAAGCACATTTACAGCATGCTGCACTCACCTGTGCACTTCCCCTCCACCTCTGCCTTTTTGAAAGATAGTGCCAGTTATTTTTTTTTCTATTTTTTTCTATTTTTTCTAATCAGCATTGCTCCATGTGCTTTATGAGCAGGATTTTTTTTTTTTTTTTTACATTTTTTTTTAAAGTGAATGGTTCAGGGCTAAAACCAGCAATCATGTCATAATATTGGCAATCAGTCATTTTAGCATTTTAACACTGCAAGACCTCATATACATTATTATACTCTCCGAACGGATAATTCATAGGTAGCCACATAGACATATTTTCTAGTTGACAGTCTAGGTTACAGAAAACATTATTAGACAACCTTAGAGATAACATATTGACCATCCCCCCCATGCATAATAAACTATTCAGCCAGGAGTTCACAAGACCTGTGTGTCCTGTAAACAGTGAAGTGTATTTCAAATAAGTGGTAGCTCACAATTGCATGTTTATATGATTCACACTCATATGCCGTCTTCATTTGATTTCCTTCCTTTCCATTTTCATTTTGCTATTAGTGGTTTTCCATCCAAGTGGAACCAGTTCATATTAGGAAAGCTTCCAGTGAAGGTAGAATCCAAACCCTTAATCTGCCATATTATTGAATTAAAGGCTTACGTCTGCTTTGCATGCGTTTAGTTATTCCATTTTCAATGGTGTGCTCATTCCAGTTTTCAATTAAGGTAGATCAGTTGCCTAACGATGGGAAAAGAGAGGAGCGTGGAGGCGATCATGGAACAAAGGATTTTAGAGAGGGGAGAACAAGGTGGCGACATATTAATCAGTGAAATGGAGAGGATTATACTGTTTTTTTCTCTCCATTTGGAGAGAAGTGTAACCTAGTCTTAATGATTTGGTCTTTCTCTCATTTCACAATGGAGCCCTCCAAGTAGTTTGTTCTTTACTGCTTTATTGTAGCTAAGGGTTGTACTGGGGGTGTGGTGTAGGGGTGGTGCCTTTGTAGGAGGATGGACATCTGGTCTCTTTGGGTGGTCTGGCTACTCTGGTCCCCATGGCCACCCCAGCTCGCATGCATGGCTCCTGGCAGCTGCCTAGACATGACAGCAGCCACACCCTGGGCAACGGTGCCGTCCCCACCTGCTAAACTGCATGCAGGTACCTGGCCGGGTGTTGTTGCTCCCGTCCTGGTAGCTACATGTTGTGATTTCACATCTGTCAGGAAGAGAGGGTAGCTTTGTGACTGCACACCCCACTGTCACCTAAATTAATATGTGCTGGTGTATTCGTTGACATCGACAACTGACTCCGATACATGTCTACTTGGACTGTATACAGTATATACCTGAACCCATGCTGGTGAAAGTCTTTTCTTCAAATCTGCCCAAAGGTATACCAGTTGGAGATTTGACTATTAAAATGATTGTGTGCCTAATGCCCTGTAATGATTTCTGGGCTCACCATAAGCCATCTATCCATTATCTATACCACTTACTGTACCCAGAAGAACACCCATTCCTTCGTACCAGAGTCGCAAAGAAAACTGAAGCCAATCCCAGTAGACTGGGAGTCAGCAGGAATTGCAGTCACCATGACTTTAACCAGCATATTGTTCTTAGTGTAGACTGGTGGCCACCAAACCTGTTTCTGGAGCTTTACTTTCCTCAATTTAAAACCTAACACACCCCTTTCAGTTGACTAAGAACTTAGATGGTCAGGTAGAGCCAAATCTCAGGGAGGTAGATCTCTAGGAACAGGTTTGGTGATAACTGATGTAGATGACTTTTTTTATTTTTAGGTATGTGGTCACACCTAGGGTGTAGGTAGCTAACGATACTATGTGTACTTCAAGTGAATAGCCAATCTAGCTATTTACACTAAGATGTATATGGCAACACTCAGAGACAAGACAAGCCTTTAGGTGTCCATAGCCAACAATAATATTTACACCTAGACATATGACTATTCCCACCCATGTGCAAGTAGACACTCCTTTTAAAATAGTGTTTTTACAGATACAGTGTTTGTAGCAGGAGGGTATATAGGTTTGGTTGGCATGGGGGTGTAATAGTTTGCACTTCCAACTCACAGCAAGCACTTCCAACTCCTAGCAAGGTTGTTTCTGTGTAGAGTTTACATTTTCCCTTCATGAATATATGGGTTTCCTTTGGACGCTCTGGTTTCCTCCCACAGTCCAAGGATATGCACTTTAGACTAAATGGATTCTTGATTGCCCCTAGGTGTGAATGTAAGTGTAAATGGTTGTGTATGTTGCCCTGTGATTTTCTGGTGAGCTGGAGTTGCCTGGACTCCAGCCTCCCCGTGACCCTACTAAATGATAGAACAGTTTGGAAAATAAAATAAATAAAAAATCAATATCTCCAGGTTTGTTAACCAGACATTCTTATCAAGTATATGTGGTGGAGCAACAGTAGGACTATGTACTGTCTGCTCCAGCACTGTTTTGACTGCTGTAATGTAGTGTTTTTACCACCTTTTTTGAACAGCTGAGAAGTTCTGTTTCATACTAGTGACAGCACTTTACTTTAGTGACCCTGAAAGCCGCTGCTAGCAGGGTGTTTTAGCTGAAGCGTTATTAAACCACTTGATACAGTGCCACACTATAATCATTTTCCAGGAATGCATCTCGTAGTCATTTTAAAACCTTTTTTAAACAAACTTTAATAGAAATTGGTCCTTTGCCAATTCCCATACACCACCTAATGTTTCCTTGTCACTCGACAGCTTTCAATATTGGCTCGCGTTTGCACTGACACCATGACATCTTTTCAAATCTAATGCTCATAATATATCACTGGATAGTTGAACTCACTGTGAACAAAAAGGTGAAGTGCCTTTTTCAACATGTACGGGAGAAAGTAACACCATCTTTTAGCTGGCCAGTACGCTACTTGCACAAACACGTATAACCTGAACAACGCTTCTGCTCACAACTCTGCGCTGTAACTGCAGCGGCGCTTTTACACCTGGTGTCTACAGGAACCCACAAAGACAATCATCACCGACGTGTCAGTCATCTGAGAACAGTGATAAAGCTTCACCGTGGGAGGTGGAGAAAAAAGGCCTGCGTGCGGTATACTTAATCAAACATAAACACCTATAACGGTAACAGAATATCTGTATTAGAATTAGACATCCGAGCTAACAATACTACAATATGAAAAGTTGCTGTTTTACTGTTTTGCATTGTAAGCAATGTTACTAAGATTCATACTATTCTCACTCTTACTCATTAGCCGAACCGCTTAATCCTACTAGGGTCATGAGGAGGCTAGTGCCTGTCTCAGTCGACACTGGGTGAAGTGGGGTACACTCATTGCAAAAGAGACAAACATCATAACCTTGAGTGACCCTTTTGAATGTGAGTGTTGGTTCCTTAAAATCTTAGCCTGCAACCTTAGAGATAGTGATAAGTACAAATTTTACTATTTTCTTACAGTAATTTTTAAAGAAATCGAAATATTAATATCATTATATTACCATGGGCTGCACGGTGGTGTAGGGGTTAGCACGTCCACCTTATAGCAACACTCAAACAACCATTTACACTCACACTCACACCTGGGGGTGATTTGGAACAGCCAATTAGGCTACTGTGCATGTTTTTGGAGTGTAGGAGGAAACCAGAGTACCCAGAGGAAACCCACGCAAGCACGTGAGGCAGACGTGCTAACCACTACGCCACCGTGCCGCCCTGCATTTTTTTTCCCCCACTACATGAAATGATCATCTACTTTAAAATCATTAATCAATATCAGGGAAATCATTTACTTTAAAAATAATCTCTAATAGTGTACGGACTAATTTACTGCCATGTTCACTCTGGTAATGCTCTTAAGACATGTCGTGAAAGAACTCTTTCAGCTGTTGAAAATAAAATGGCCATTACGCTGATACTTCTGTCTGCCTGCACTAATTATTAGTATTGTTAGGATTAGCAGGTCTCCACAAGCCAGTGGCAGAATGATATCTCTACTAAAGAGCATAAAAAAGTATAGAAATTTTGCTTTCTTTGTTGGATTATTTGAATAAAATACACATCAATATTTATATTTATAAACTAATACTCCATGGATAAGAGAAAAAAAGAATTGTTCTTTATGCCTCTGGCATTTATTATTCTCAGGAAAGTTCAGGGTTGTCAGAATAATAAGAGTTTTGAAGAAATATCAATAATTCGAGGGGGTTTTGTGTTAAAACATGACACACAATAACTTTAACTCTGTTCTTGGGCTGAAGGTCATTGGTGGGTAAAATAGAATTTTTTAGATGTTTTAATGAAGAGTATATGCAAGTAATTTCCCCAGGAGTTTGCATGGAAGTTGGAATCATTGTGGGCTATGTATATGGAAGGGTGCCACTATTTATGGACTTGACTGTACTCATCTATTTGTCTGTTTAATTATTGTATGAACACTAAGATTATTTTTGGATTAAGGAGAAGCAGGTGGTAGTGTTGATACTGTAGATAATTTACTGTATGCTTTCAGAGTAATAAAACTATTGGCACCTCTCATGCACACAGACACATACACACACAAAGGATTGAACTTAAGCTTGCAGTGATTCATAATAATGTCCCATTCATAAAACTAATATCCAGCCATAGTGTTCAGAGTGTACACACATATACTCTTATTCACCCGCACACATTATCACTAGATCTTCCTATATCCTGGTAACAGAAGGTCAGCCTGGACACACTTTTAAAGTCTGTGACATTAATGGTGATGCGCACTCCCAGCATTTCAGATCAATCCCCCTAAATGGTCTTGTGTTGTCTCCCAGGTCCCTATTGCACCAATCGCTATCCAAGAAAGTCAACCAAGAATATCACACACTGATCCGGCTCTCATTCTTTTCTACTAAAATTCCAGATTTTAGAAGAATAAAAGTGTTTTTTTTTCCCTTCGCTGTCAAGGCAGTGGTGATGAAATGTCCTGGGTTTGGAGAAAGGGTGATTTGGGTTGATTCATGGCCTGTTGGAGGTGGCACATTGAAGGCCTTTTGTTCAGTCGTTCTCTGGCTGGCGTTGACTGATTGAGATTGCCTCAGCTGGACTCCCATGGCTCCTTCTCTATCTGGAGAGAATGGCGTGATCAGGAAGAGGAGGAGTGAAAGAGGTGATGAGGAGGAGGAGAGTGACTGATGCTGAACTCCCTCCCTACTACACAATGACCAGTCGACTGCATCAGCGAGAACACTTTTCTTTTCCTTCATCCCCAGGTCTGGTTGCAGTCTCATTCTCTGCATTTCATCCTTTCTCCCTTTCTGCCCTTCATTAGTCTTTCTCCCTTTATCCCCCACCTGGCCTTCCCTCCTTCCCTCCGTCTATCCATCCACCCTCTCCTTTCCCTATCCATCTATCCATTCCTTCTGAGCCTTCCCTCCCTCATCCCAATCACCCATGCATCCTCTTGCTTTCCACCTCCATCCATTTATTCATCCATCCATCCCTTCCACCACTGAGCCTTCCCTCCCTCATCCACCCATGCATCCTCTTGCTTTTCCCATCCACCCATTTATTCATCCATCCATCCCTTCCACCACTGAGCCTCCCCTCCCTCACTCCATCAGTTCATGCATCTTCTCCCTCATCCATCCATCCCTTCCACCACTGAGCCTTCCCTCCCTCACCTCATCCACCCATGCATCCTCTTGCTTTCCCCATCCATCCATTTATTCATCCATCCATCCCTTCCACCACTGAGCCTTTCCTCGTTCACTCCATCAATTCATGCACCCCCTCCCTTCTCCATCCATCCATCCCTTCCTCTACTGAGCCTTCCCTCTCTCATTCTATTCATCCCCCCTTCCATCCAGTTCCTCTTTCCAGCACTTTCACCATGTTTCTGAAGATGGATTGATCTGTTGCTGCTGTGTGATTCTCAGCTAAGACATCTCAGTGTGGATGATGAATACTGACAGCTTTCTCATTTTCTCTCTTTCGGAGGTCATCCTCTCCTGACCTCTTCTTAACTTGCTTCTCAGCTCTGCTGTAGGTGGAAAGAAAACTAGGAAAACGAAAGACCATTTGCGGTTAATACATATACACAGCGTTGGATCGACTTTGTAATAAATGTATTCAAAAGGTTTAAATTATTTTATTTCTCTCTTTGATCACTTTATTTTTGGTTAAGCACTGAACAATCTTTCTAAACATAAAGTAATGAAGTCAGTTCAGATTTGGAAAAGGTCTCAGTTACTCATATTCGGTGTGTATAAATCACACCTGAGTGTAAAAGTTTACACCCCTCTTATTTATGGGGACGACAATACCACAGAATGACGTTTGAGTGATGTTTATCTCATAAAAAGCGAGTGAGCTATTATCTTCATTAGCATGCTCATAGCTTCTGTGTACCAGATCAAGGCAGATGAAAGCTCACTAAATAAATATACTCACCAGAATTCATTAGGAAACTCTAAATTGAACCAGGGAAAAAAAAACAAACAAAAAAAAACGTCTGTGGACATATCCAGAGTGCAGCATGAAGATATTAAAACCAAGAGGTCATATTAATATGATGACCTCTGGACACTAAAAGCTCTTAATACTCATCATTTATAACTAGCTAGGGGCACGTTCATGGCCTTTGCTGCTGACATTAAGGCATTAGAGCGTCACCTGGAGCTTGCTCGCAGTCTCATAAGAGCTCTATGCTGGAGTGCTCCATTAGGTTGCCATGGTGATTGATGAGTGGCTGCTTCTCCAGCATCAGGGCAGGAACATGAAGCTTTCTCTCTGAAATCTGACCTTTTCTTTTCTGGCCAGTACAGCAACAGTTACTCCCAGCACTTCTAACGCTGCGGCTTCTGTTTCCCTCATGGCCTCCTCCTCCTTGTTCATTTCTTTATTTTAGGTTCACTTGACTCCTATTTATGCAGGAAACGTCCATTGGGAGCACGGTCACATTTCAAACAGGATCTTAGGCACTGAACAAATCTGAAAAGACGGCAGATAGCATGCAAAATGGATAGGGTTCAGAATTACGCAAGCAGTGGAAAAGGAAAATAAAGACACTGGGGTTTGATTGATGGACAGAGGGAGCTCATGTCGTGTCTAGCCATGGTTGCTTATAGCAGCAGATTTTACTGAAGGTTGACTTTGAATTTGATATTAACAGAGCATTGTATTCTGTCAGGGTCAGCGCACTTCATAGGAGAATGACATCCACAAAGACAAAATTTCAAAACCTAAATAAACAAAGCACAACGTCTCCAGGGTGGCATGGTGGTTTAGTGGTTAGCATGTCTGCCTCACAGCAAGATGGTTCTGGGTTTGATTTCCGGGCTCAGGTGTTTCTGTGTGGGGTTTGTATGTTCTTCCTGCATGTGCTTGCCTGGTTTTCCTTTGCGCATCCTGTTTTTTTCCCACAGCCCAAAGACATGCACATTACTGACTGTTTCAAATTGACCTGCAATGTTCTGGCGAGCTGTTTGGGGTGTACCCCGCCTTTGCCTTCGCCTTTGTGTTGACAGAGATAGGCACCGGCCTCCCTAGGATTGAACAGCCCAGCAAATGATGATGGTGATGAAGATGACAAAGGCTCCATGACCCTGGTTGCTTACATTCATTCATTCATTCATTCATCTTCTTCCGCTTGTTCCGGGGTCGGGTCGCGGGGGCAGCAGCCTAAGCAGTGAC
>JAQMYF010000017.1:19324737-19336572 GCA_030014195.1 Neosilurus mollespiculum | reverse complement strand
TATCTATCTATCTATCTATCTATCTATCTATCTATCTATCTATCTATCTATCTTTCTATCTATCTATCTATCTATCTGTCTATCTGTCTGTCTGTCTGTCCGTCTGTTCATCCATCCGTCCGTCTATTATCTATCTATAAATTTGGCATAGAGGTCAGCACATACTCCCAGGAAGAAGGTCCTGAGTTCGAGTCCTGGGCTCAAGTGTTTCTGTGTGGAGTTTGCATGTTCTCCTCCTCCATGCGTGGGTTTCCTACGGGTACCCCGGTTTCCTCCCACCATCCAAAAACATGCACATTAGGCTAATTGGCTGTTCCAAATTGGTCCTAGGTGTGAGTGTGTTGCCCAGTGATGGACTGGTAAACTGTCCAGGGTGTACCCTGCCTTCACTCGGTGTCGGCTGCGATAGGCTCCAGCCTCCTCATGATCCTAATAGGATTAAACGGTTCAGCAAATGAGATGACAGAAATTTGCCACGAATAAGCACTGAGTGACACAGATATTTACTTTAATATGTCAGACATGTTAATTCTCAGATTTGATATGTCCATACGGCACACTGTCCAGTGAACAAAATCTACATGACCACACTCCCATTCGCTCCCAGTGAAGTTGAGCATCAGGGACTGGCTCAAAATGAGGTGTTTAAAGCCTACTGCACATTGGGCGTGTATGTTGAGTCCATTGAGCGTTGCACAGTGGCGTAGGGGTAGCACTTCTGCCTCACATCAAGACGGTCCTGGGTTCGAACCCTGTGACTGGCGAGGGCATTTCTGCATAGAGTTTGTATGTTCTCTGCATTTGCTTGGGTTTTCTCCTGGTATTCTGGTTTTCTTTCACAGTTTGGAAGTTGGAACTACTCAATTGCCTTTAGGTATGACTGTGAATGATCGATGTTGGCCCTGTGATGGTCTGTTGTGTGTCTGTGTTGGCCTTGTGATGGTCTATCAAGCTGTTCAGGGTGTCCAAGGTGTGGTCTCCAGTTTTGCTGTGATGGTAATGAAAAATAAAGTGGTTCAGAAAAAGAAATGAAAGATATCGAGTAAACAGACAGCAATAGGTTTCAATGGGGTCTGTAAACTGTGCGGGGTCCTCCAAGGAAGGTTTTCACAGTGGCTTCACTGTTCAGTAAAAAAAAAGAATTGAGTTTAATGAACAAACAGTAAAGTATTGCAGTGAAACACTTGATCATTTGACTTGCTAAAATGCTGAAACATACCAGTTCTCAGGCGTAGTATAAACACTTTGGTAAATGTTCCACTGCTGCATTTTATTGACGTATTAGGAGACACATGGCCTCCTATTTAGCCTTTAAGCAATCTATGCTGATTTAGAGCACATCGTGATCATATTAGCTTCCACATTATTTTAGCAAACAGGAAATTCTATATTGACCTTTCTCAAGGTTATTTTCAAACTATGGTGGAGTACAATTCCCGTCAAAGTTCTTTTAGTTCAGGTCAAGGCGTCTGGCCGTCAGCTTCTGAAGGACATTCATCCGAGTCATATCCTGAATGGAAAGTCAATGAATATCAGGTGCAATATGAGTGTAGGATTTTCTTGGCAGTGTGTCTGTCTTTTGAGTGTCCTTTCCTCTGTTAGCCTTCATTGAGTCCACCCATCACCATAGGCCTTTATTTGTGTGGATCCCTCATCCCCATCAAAAATCAATAGGTTATTTTTGAACTAGCTCAGATCTGAAATAACCCGGGGAGGCTGAATTCAGAAAACTACACTCTCTAAGTGAAATGCTTCCTATCGATTCGAAACAATGAATTATGCAAGCTGAACATCCCACATAAGTCTGTCCATCATAATGCATTTCACTGCTGTAAGCCAAGTTGTTTCCACCATGGTCAGGCTCTACACTTAGGAATGGAGAAGGTGCCAGGGTTTCCATGCGTTGCAGGAATAGAAGAGTCATCTAATGGACTGTTATACTCACAGCAGGTTATTTTTCATTTCCAAATATTCTTCAACCTTCCTGTCGTCGTCGTCACCTGAAAGTGGGGGCGTATTCATGGAGGAGGACACACATGTTATTCACTTCCTGTCCTGCGCTCCTTTATCTCCACTCCGAATATTTCCTTCCATTAAAATCAGCCCACACTGTGGACATCTTTAATTTGATCCTGGGTGGATTTTTCTGTTTGATGTTGTATGTCTTTTCCTTCTTCATTCAGACCCATCCATTATTTATACACTACACACTCATCCATCAGAGTCATGGCGAAAAGCTCCCCTGGACTTAGGAGGCTACCCTGAACAAGCGTCAAACTCTCGTAGGGCTGACACTGAGGCAACCAGCCATTCACACTCACATTCTCACCTATGGGCAGTTGATGGGATGCTAGTCTATTGTGGGGTTGGTAGTTTAGTGGTTAAGATGCTGGGCCCCTGATTATGAGGTCATGGGTTCAAAGCCCCGTTGGACCCCCACTGTGCTAAAGGGCTTAACAACAAGTGTGCTTTTGTCCACCCAGCAGTATAAATGGGAACCAGTAAAAAACACTAGAAGGGTATCCTACAAGGCCCTAATTACCCATGTGCTCATCTTATAATTTGGTGTACAGTATATGGACATGACCAAATTAGCAAAATACCCTAGATTTTGGGTTTTACAAGATTGCTGGGATTTGACCTTTCAAAGTCATTCAAGGTCAAAGGTAATTGTCTTGTTCAAAAAATTAGATATGGATTCCTATAAGTGTTCCATAGTAACGCCATGTCTATCAGCACTCTTTTCAAAGTTATAAGCACTCAAAATCCTATGACTTTGATTTTGACGTCACTCAAGGTCAAAATGGTCATGCCATTTGAAAGCATGTATATGATATCCTATCTGTCCCTTACTACATCTATGGGTCTTATGTCATGTCTATCTCCAATATTGTTGTGACCTTGCTCTGACCTTTACCTTTAACCTAGACACTCTAAGATTGAACCATCTCTGGGACTCAGGTATGGTAGTGTAGACCAAGTCTGATGAAAATTCATGCACTGGTATGGTCAGGATTTTGCTCAGACAAACTTACAAACAGATAACAATACCAGATTACAGTAATCACTTTTCACCTAAAACTCTATTTGCCTACTATTATAGTATGTTTATAGCTTTGCTCTAATTCTCTTCTCATTTATTCCAATTTAATTAAATTCAAGAAGGCTTTGTTACCAATGTTAATAAAGGATTATTATTATTATTATTATTATTATTATTATTAATAATAATAATGATAATAATAATAATGATAATAATAATAATAAACTATTTTTTAACAAACCCCCCTTCCCCCATGTAGCCCGGCTCACCCCTTTCCCACTTGTTCAGCCTAAACTGATTTAACTTGTGAAATTGTCTCTGTGAAATAGGTTAGCTGCCACAACCACAGCGGCGCTAATTAAAAGTAGAATGCAAATGCATTCATAATTGTGTTGCAGTCTTATCTATTCAGCGCTTGGCACTAGTTTAAAGTACATTCAGGGAAATTGCTCTCATCTTCAGAGAGAAAGAAGAAGAACAAGTGCAGAAAAAAGGACAAACTGAGGAAGAAAGGACCCTCTTCTCAGCAAAGATCTAATTAGGTGTCTGAGATGAGTGTTGATGTGTGTGTTGTGCAGCTTTCCCTCATACTTTTAAATGACTAAAGCAATCTTTGGAACAAGATTCTGAAGACCACACACACACAACAAAAATAAGACAAGTTGCGTTGACTGCGACGCACACCCGTCGTGATAAAGTGCTTCGAGCCACTGGTCAAGACACACATCCACTCCTCCCTCCCCACTTCACTGGACCCCCTACAGTTTGATTATCACTCCAATCGCTCGACATCTGATGCCATCTCACACACACTACACTCCGCCCTCTCACATCTAGAGGAAAAGGACACATATATGAGAATGCTATTCATTGACTTCAGTTCAGCATTCAACACAATCATCCCCCTGCAGCTAGTAAACAAACTCTCTCTACTTGGCATACTGCAACTGGATTCATGACTTCCTGACAGAAAGACAGCAATCAGTGCACATGGGCAACGTGACATCAGGCTCCATCAGTCTGAACACAGGCACCCCCAGGGGCGTGTGCTCAGCTCACTCCTGTTCACCCACGACAAGCTCAGTATCCAGCCTCATTGTTAAATTTGCCAACAACGCAAGCGTTGTCGGCCTCATCAACAACAACAACAAGGAACCGTACAGAGAGGAGGTGGAATGACTGGTGAGCTGGTGTGACACCAACAACCTGTCACTGAATGTGGAAAAAACCAAGGAGATTGTGGTGGACTTAAGGAGAAGACCAGCTGTCCATGATCCTTTGCTCATTAATGGCTAGAGAGTAGAAAGGGTCAGTACCACCAAGTTCCTTGGTGTGGTCATTTCTGATTACCTCACCTGGTCCAAAACCACCAGCTCTGTGGTGAAGAAGGCTTATCAGCATCTCCATTTCTTGCGGAGATTGAAACAGGCCAGCCTTCCACTACCCATCCTCACCACCTTCTATAGAGGTGCTGTGGAAAGTGTCCTGAAAAACTGTCTCACTGTGTAGTTCGGGAGCTACAGTACCCAGGATTGCAAGGGCCTTCAACGCATTGTGAGAACAGCTGTGGAAGGGCCTCTTCTCCGTCCACAACCTCCCCTCGTTCCAGGACCTCTTCCTCTCACGCTGTGTGCTCAGGGCCTCTGCAATCACTAAAGACTCCACACACCCCACTCATGGACTGTTCGACCTCCTTCCATCAGGAGGTTCCAGAGCATCAGAACCCACACTACCAGGTTCTGTAACAGCTTCTTGCCAGGTTGTCAGGACCCCGAGCATCCACATGCGCAGGTACAACATGCTGCCCCCAGTGTGTGCGCCAACATGCACGCTGTGATGTGTTTATTATTGTATATATTGAGTATATGTATATATAGGTACTGCATATATGTATGTATCTATATATATATGTGTATATCTTATATATGTGTGTATTGGTATTATTATTATCACAATGTATGCATGTATATATACCATTAGGTGCCGCCTTGTTGTACACTGTGCTCCTCCCACTAGTCACTTTACCATCTGCTCATCGTAGCTGAACATCCTCATTGTACGTTTTGTTTTTTGTATATTGTATAATTCTTAGTATTTATTTCATTCTGTTTTACTTTATGTTTTTCAGATTATCTTATTCTATGTTCTTGTTTTTACTATTGTTTACTGCACCGTGTGTCTGCACGAAACGTCATTTCGTTCACCTGCAATACATGTAGGAGAATGACAAATAAAGCGTTTGAATCTTGATTGGCCTACTATCCTTTCACACTGCCTTTCTTCATGCCTCATGTGAGCACTCACTCTCCAAGCCATCTTTAATCACAATTTCTCTCTCTCTCTCTCTCTCTCTCTCTCTCTCTCTCTCTCTCTGTCTCACACTCACCTTTTATTATTGCATATCTCTCTCACTTTTCTTTCTATAGGTTATGGGAAGTAGACCATCTGTTTCTGTTATCAGAGGTGGAAAACAGACACACACTCACACACACACACACACACACACACACACACACACACACACACACACACACACACACAGTATTGTTTTCTCATGTGGAAGGAATCTCTCTCTCTTTCTTGCTCTCTCTCTCATCCCTGTTCCTTCTATCTCTCTCTCTCTTTTGCACACTCTCTCTGTAGATATGTATTCTGTTGCCCCATGCATGAACCTGATAACCCACATGCTTCCATATCTAGATATATCTGTATTTTTTCTTAGCTGCTGAATTGCCTTAGTGTAATTTTCTGATTATTGGAGGCATATGTATGAAACCATCATAATCCTAAAATCCATGTCTGGTTGACTGATTAGAAATTTACAGATTTTTGTATTAATATTTAATTTTCTCATTTGGGTTATCAGGTTTATGCATGGGGCCACAAAATTCATATTGTGTCTCTCTGTGTATGTGATAGACAGTTAATCACAGGTCTGACTTCTGCTGCTTTTCAGGTGGTTTAGTCAGTACATTGTATAGGGGAGGGATGATTGGACAGTCGGAGTGCGAGCACAGCTGTGGTGAGGTATGTGGAGGCTGCTTTTAAATCTGTTAATTCATGCAAATTAAAAACAATGCAGCTAAACACTAAGCGCTGTCCTGCACATTCCCGTCCACAGCTCACATCCAAAGTCCAGATCCTGCCATTAAATAAAGGCTCATATCAGTGCAGTGTGTGTCACAGAGGCAGACTGGCCTGATTACCTCCATCACAATGTAGGAGGGATTTGATTTATACTGCAAACTGCACATTCTTTACCCAAGAAGAAATATAGACACTTATGTAAAAGTAGAAGCACTGATAAAGCTTCTTAACTCAAGTACAGGATGCATAAGTATAAAATTTAAAAAAGCAGCCCCGTTGAAGGATACCCCCCCCCCCTTTTTTTTTCTAATTCGGCATGCAGTACTGCAAAATGAAAATGAATGACAGTATAATTGCTCTCAGATGCATTAAAACTGAAACAACAAGCTGGTTGGAAAATGTAAGGAGTAATGTATAAATATTCAGGTTGAATTTTAGGGAGAAAAAGTTGAAAAAATACCAATAAAAAAAAAAAGAACAGATGCCACTAAACTGTACTTAAGTACCGTAATGAAGTGTTGCTTCCCACATCTACTAGTAGCATAACCGCATATGGCTGTTAAAATGAATTTACTGAAAGCAGGTTGAAAAGCCTTATGCAGCCTGTTATACGCCATTTGTTCTTTGCTGACCTGATTTAGTGTCGCGGTCTAAAATAAGATCGGGAAAACTTTAAACAAATGAGTATTTATTCAGTTATAAAGAATATAACAATGTCCTCTTGACACCCCAATGTCCTCATATGAGGACATCATATTTTTCCCCCAACTGTATTGTATGTATGTCCTTGTAAGACCCTCACTTGAGAGCCTTCTTCTTGTTTGAAGACATTGATCAAGTTCAATAGTTATTGGGTGGTGAGGGACAGAAGCAGTGTGAAGAAATGGGAAGACACACAACATTAATTTTTGGGTCTCAGTGGGATGTAACTTAATGTTATATTTATTTTATTAATTTGTCACGCACTCACTCATTTGCAGAAATGCTTTCTCATGTTAGGGTGGCTGATGATCCTATCTCAGCCGACATTGGGCGAAGCCGGAGTACACTCTGAGCAGCTCACCAGACCATCGCAGAGCAAACACACAGACACACCCATTCACACTCTCACTCACATCTAGGATCAATTTGGAACAGCCAGTTAGCCTCATGTGCATGTCTTTGGACTATTGGAGGAAGCTGGAGTACCTGGAGAAAGCATGCAAACTCCACACACACACACACACACACACACACACACACACACACACACACACACACCCGAGCCCAGGACTTGCATCAAGGACCTTCTTGCGGTTTGTGGGATGTGCACACAACCACACCATCATACCACCCTGCATTCATTATCTTATACCTTTTATTCTGTCAGAGTCAGAGGGAATCTGGTGCCAATCCCAGCTGACTTCATTACAGGTGACTGTATAGGTGGGTTATGCAGGTCATGGGTCTATTATAGGGCTAAGAGAGACACAAACAAGCATTCCTACTCACATTCACACCTATTAGCAATTTAGTGCAGGTGGTTGACCTAATGTGCATGTCTTTGGACACTGGGAGGAAACCGAAGTACCCAGAGGAAACCCAAGCAAATACGTGTGAGAACAAGCAAACCCCACACTGAAATTCACCACACACCATTCCTGGCTTGAACCCAAAATCCTTTTTGAGGCAGGAGTACTAACCACCGTGCCACCATACCTCAAAACGTTATATTTATATAAATAAATAAAATACATAAAATGTATTCACTCACTCTCACTCATTTGCTGAACCGCTTTATCCTACTCACAGAGAGGCTGGAGCCTATATTAACCCACACTGGGTGAAGTCGGGGTATGCCCTGAATAGCTCGCCAGACCATCACAGGGCCAAAACACACAATCATTCACAGTCATACTCACACCTAGGGGCAATTTGGAACAGCCAATTGTCTTTGGACTGTGGGAGGAACCTGGAATAACTGAAGAGAACCCACACAAGCATGGGAAAACATGTCAACTCCACACAGAAACAAGCCCAGGACTCGAACCCATGACCTTCTTGCTGTGGGGCGGATGTGCTAACAACCCATAAAATGCCATCCCATAAAATGAATTATCTATAATAAATATTATAACATTAGGAGCAGTGGTGGCCTGGTGGTAGGGTGCTGGCTTATTGATCTGAAAGTCTGAGATTTAAGCCCCACCATCACCAAGTTGTCACTGCTGGTGTCCTAAGTGAAAAAATGATTAATGTGCAGCTGTTCTAAGGCCGCTTTCAGGTGAAAATTGTTCAGGTTTTTTTGGAAGACAGCCGAGCTCGTCAATGTTATTTCTTTCTCATTGACCAAATAAAATCAAGAATGGGGTGGGACTTACGATATCAACATGCGACTCTAACACCAGTTGGTGGTTCAATCTGAGATGCTTTTTTTTCCCACAGTGAAGGAGCACCACTGGATGCCATTTCTTTCGCACTGAAGGAACAGGGAAGTGCGAGATGTTTTTTTGTAACGTAGCAAAGGTGAACATGTTTGAGAGACGCGCTTTGAAATTAAAGTTATGGGCGCTGCCAGCACAAAAAAATATATATCTGGTGGACACAAGCACTAAAAGGTTGGAAGTTAAGCGTTACTCCCCAAAAAGTGCTATATAATGCAAAAGATAAGCTCACATAAACTTTCATTCGCCAAACTTTAGCCATAAGATCTTATTATATCTACACTTTTATAGGGAATCTTTTCATATTCGCATATTAAGGGCAAGCACTTATTTATTTATTTCCCCCCCCCAAAATCTCAAACCTATAAGCCTGAACCTTTACTCCCCTTTACTTCTCAGGAGCCAGCATCATCGTTTAATAAACATGAAGTGGAAACAGCGTTCATGATCCAGTACCAGTGTATGTAACACAGAACAGGTACTCCATGGAGGGATGAGACAGCACGCACACTGTCTGTTAACCGAAGGATGAAGATCCACAGGGTTTAACCTGGCCTTGTTAATGAATTAATGACATGCACTCACATGCTCTGGGGGACTTCATTAGAAGATAATAAGACATGGGCTCAGAGGGTGGTAGATATTATGGGAGGGCACTGGAGCTTTGAGAGCTGGAGAGGTGGAGGACATAATTACTGTATTCTCAGATGTGCTGCTGATGTAATGGACACTAGGATCAAAAAGAGGCCTTTGAAAACTGATCAATTCTAAGGCTCGATTCGTGGCCTCACACAGATCAGCAAATGATACAAATCACATATTTATTGTATTATTATTCTTTTTTTCCTTCCCCAAACATCTCCAAGTACTTTGCTGGGCTTTTCATCATTTCTCCTGATAGAACTGGAGTAACTCAGTTATGTTTGTGGGACTACCTTCTTAGACATGCTATTCAGTTCACCCCACAATGATTCTATAAGACTCAGGTCAGGGATTTAAGACCTGGGCAGCATGGTGGTGTAGTGGTTAGCACATCTACTTTCCCCAGCAAGAGTTCGAGTCCCGGGCTCGATGAAGGAGTTTCTGTGGGGAGGTTGCATGTTCTTCCTGTGCTTGTGTGGGTTTCCTCGGGGTTCTTCCCACAGTCTAAAAACATGCACATTAGGCTAATTAGCTGCTCCAGATTGCCCCTAGGTGTGATTGTTAGCATAAATGGTTGTGTACGTGTGTGTGTGTGTTAGCCCTGTGATGGTCTGGGGACCAGTCCAGGGTGTACTCTAGCCTGTGCCCAGTTTCGACTTTGAGTGAGTGATTGAGTGAGTGTCATTTATTGGAGTGTATCACCTTTACTGGTAGGCCCTGTATTTAAATTTTATAGGTGAAAGATTTCCTTCAGGTGCTCCGGTTTCCTCCCACAGTCCAAAGACATGCATATTAGGCTAACTGTCTGTTTCAAATTGCCCCTAGGTGTGAGTGTGAATGGTTGTGTGTGTGTTACCTTGCAATGGATTGGTGAGCTGTTCAGGGTGTGTCCTGCCTTTGCCCAGGGATGGCTGAGATAAGGCTCCAGCCTCCCTATAACCACTTTTGGCAAATGGATGGGTGGATGGGTTAAGGACCCAGGTGCAAATCAAGTTTAAACTTTCTTTCTGTCTAATATCTTGTTTTCCTGCCTCAGCGTTTCTAAATAATCCTCCTTACTCATGATGCCGTCTATTTTCTGGAGAGCGCCATTCTCCTTTCAAGCAAAACAATGCCACAACGTGATGCTGCTACGCACATGCTTCACAGGTGGGGTGATCCTTAATTCTTCAAACTAAAAGCCTTATAATTTTCCCCTCATACAGCAAGCACAACAACAAAAAGTTTGGTGAATATTTGCAAACTTCAGTCTGTCTTGTTCAATTGCCAGTTATAGAATAAGGGCTTCCCCATGTCTGATTTAATAGTGCATGAGCATATTTGGTATACAATTTCTCTGACTCCTTCACCACTTTTCTTAGTCTTGCCTGAGTTGCTTGGATTGTCTCATGATATAATGGGCAAAAAGACAATCTCCGTGTCCGAAATCACTCAATACTCACTATATAGTGCACTATATAATAAGTTTGCCATTTTCTATTGGAGTCTGAATAGTGAGAATTATTGTACACTATACAGTGCACTCAGTGTATCCCATAATGCATCCTGAAAAAAAGTGGTGTGTCACCAGTGGTCAATAACCAAGCACTATATACTATCATGCATTGCGTTCATTCTTATGATGGGAGGTGCAAGACACTTCCAACACAAAAATAGTAGTGTGGTGTAGCGTGGCAGCGGTGGCTCAGTGGTTAAGGCTCTGGGTTACTGATCCCAAAGTCGGGGGTTTACTCCCCAGTACCACCAATCTGCCACTGTTGGGCTCTTGAGGAAGGCCCTTAATTGCCCAGTTGTATAAAAAATTAAAATGTATGTCACTCTGGATAAGAGCGTCTGACAAATGCTATCAAAGTAATGTAAATAAAAATAAGGGAACTGCATCACAACACAAACAGCTGAAAACAATGTTTATAGGTGATATGCTCTAAAAGTAGGCCTTTTTATATCCACTGATGCACTTCCAGCTTATGATCCTTTAACTGCACCTTTGCCCAGAGTCGGCTGAAATAGACTCCCTAGGATAAAGCATAATGACACATTATAAACAGACAGTCAAGTACAATTAAAATAGTTATTATAAGGAAAATGAAAGTTAAAAATAAGCAGTAATGGAGTAAGGCATACAATATGAAAATAAAAGTTACAATGCAGTGAAATTTATCAATCCAAAGCATCAAATTTGATTTAATTAAAGACAGCGGCAAACAGAGAAGTGTATCTTATGGATTTACCAGCGCAGTTGACGGTGACCTGTCACGTTATAATTGTGCGACAGCATTACGTAATTAATCACACAGAGGAGTAGTGTCTGAAAATGTTTTATTACTTTATTGGTGATCTCACTGTATAGTCCTCTGCATTTAATTCGATTAGATAGTGAGTAGGGGTAGTGAATGAGTGAGCAATTTTAGACAAAGAGAGAGTGTCTTATGGTTGGCCACGGATGCCGTTCCAGTTTATGATATTTTAACTTAATGTTAATCTTAAAATTAATCCTATTTCTATGTTCGCGGTGAGACTGAGTCTATCTCAGCTGACACTGGGCAAAGGCGGAGTAAACCCCGAACAGCTTGCCAGACTATCGCAGGACAACACACACACACACACACACACACACACACACACACACACACACACACA
>JAQMYF010000017.1:19299047-19310915 GCA_030014195.1 Neosilurus mollespiculum | reverse complement strand
ACACACACACACACACACACACACACACACACACACACACACACACATATATATATATATATATATATATATATGTGATGGCCTGGTGAGCTGTCCAGGGTGTACTCTGCCCTTGCCCAGAGTTGGCTGTGATGGACTCCAGCCTCCCCGAGACCCTAAGTAGGATTAAGTGGTTCAGAAACGAACAATGAACGATATATATATAACAAATATATATATATATAGCTGCTTAGCTGGAGGCCTGTTCCTCGCAGAAAACCAATAAAGTCACATTGTTGCTTTTCAAGGAATTCATCCAGAATTAGGAATTCAGCATTATCGGAATAGCATTTTAAGTAGCTAGTGTCCCTTCTGACTAAAGGCCTTTAGACTAATGACTAAAGGCCTGTTCCTTACTCCAATCCAATAAAAATGCGGTCAGTGGCATTTTAAATTTCCTGACAGTACAATTAGAAAAAGACTAAACAAGTGTGGCTTGTTTTCAAGGGTTGCCAGGTGAAAAGGTTTTCTTTCTAAAAAGTACATGGCAGTATTGGACAGATGGGACCAAAGTAGAGATGTTTGGCCATTGTGCCCAGCGCTATTAATTCTTTATTATATAGTTTTTATTTTTTACTTTATATTCTTCTGTTCTTATGTGCAATATTTGTTTCTTAGTGCAATACTGAGGGGGCTCTGAATCCAAGAATTTCATTGCTGGTAGTGATGTTCCACTGTTACCTGTATATGACAAATAAACTTGAAACTTGAAACATAATTTTAAGAGCTGGTGGTTAGATACGAAAGATTTGTGAGGACCGGATGTCTAGATATGTAAAACAGTAGAAATGAAAAAGGGTGTGCATTCTTTTCAAAAGCAATTACTGTTGTTATAAAATGTTGTAGGCAGGTGAAAAATAAGTAGTAACCGAAGTAAATGTAGTAAAGATAGAAAATACATAAGAGTAGGTGTAATTCCTTCTGGAGTGGGTGAAACCCATCCCCTGTGAAGTTGAAGGAAATGGCCAGACTTGCACTGGAAGTAGTTAGGATTGTTTGGATTTTTTCTGGGTGTGGGAAGGATTGATTGACGCTTCTTTCGGCGTTGGTGTGATAGGCCAGAATTATTTTGGGAGTGTAGGTTTAGTTGAAGTTCCTTCCGGAGGAGGTGAACCTAGGGAGAAATCTTATCTAAATATCTTAGTGGGATGCTGGGAATGAGCATAATTTCACAGGAAGTGACTCGGATTGGTGAGATGTTTTTTTTTTTTTAAATGACAGGAATTCCGTTAGCCTTTGTCCCAGCGTGCCGCTATCCAGATTAAACCACAACAATTGTGCAGAATATGTGCTGCCAAAACAAACATTTGTTGTGAGCTTTCCCATGTAATGAGCAGACCACTAAGTGATGCTCCACCAGGGGCCAAACTCCATGTCCCTAGGTCCCTTTGTTTTTGTCATGATGTCCTGCCATTGTGCCACACTTTGTGACATCACCACCTACCGACTGACCTACACATACTGTGATGATGACACAGAGAGGGGTGCTACCACCCAGGGACCTCACACCCACAGAGCTTTCTGTACTGCTTCCAATTTCATTTCTTGACCTGCAGAACTGCAGCACAATTTAAAGAAAGTCTTTCCGGGTTTTAGATGCCATCACAGGTCGACATCACGGGTCACAAACAATAAGCTTATGATAAAAAGCAAAGATGCTTCTTGCTTCTTTGTTTTATTTTGTATTTAAAATGCAGTGGGAAAAGAAATCCTGAACTTAAGAGTGTGTTTGTGTGCACTAAAGAGGGCATGAGTTACGTAGGTGTGTGCATGTGCGTAAATGCAGGAATGAACACTTGTGTGTATGTTTGTTCAATCTGTTTCAGTGCCCCGGGCCATGTCTCTCTGTGGGGAGAGTTAACAGCAGGTGCAATTCATTAATGTGGCTTTGTGTTTCTCTTCACATGTTTGTATTAACGTGAGCTGAGCTTCTCTGCATCACACACTGTGATCATCACTGTTCCAGCCTCTGCTTCTGCTCAGCAGTGGTATACACATCCATTTCTTTCCATCTTTAATTTAATTTCCTTCCAAAGAAACAGAGATAAGGATTTGGGAGGTCTGAAAATGAACCGGGAGGAAGATGCTGATCTCTAACCTGTTGAAGTCAGAAAACGTGAGTAGTTGGAGCTATAAAACTGCAGGAATGCTTAGATAACAAGCTCACACACAGTGTTCTTGGCAAGCCAGTTGTACTGGTCATCATTATTATAGCACAGATCCACACAAAACATGACTTCGGCTCCTGGCTCATCTGCTGGTAAAGCTGTGAGAGGAGAGGAGTAATCTGACCACAGTTTAGGGGAGAGCAGGCTACTCCAAATCAATGCTCACGCTTGCAAATCCGTCTTCTCATTGTGGTTCAGATGGCAGCGTTTTGGGTAAAATAAGCTCACTTCAGAAATAAACACTGTCCTATTGAGGTTCTAGTTGTTTTAAGAAACCATGTGTGGGGGAAAAATAGGCATTCAAGGGTAGTACAAGTTTAACCACATCCACTGCATGTTAATTAAGACACATTCTCCAAAGAACTGAATGTGTGGGAGAAAGACCGTGCCTGAAGCCTTATCTCCATCGCTGATAACGTGCTATAAATTCTGATTTCTCCAGCTCCAAATTCTACCCAAGGCACTACCATCATTACACTTCCACGATCGCTGTCCATTCCATTTAGCTGAAGGCACACTCTCAAAATTACACTCCACTTGTGATACTAGCACCTCTGAGTCTCTAAATGTGAGAAGAAGTAGACTTTATATACAATAATGTAGTGTAGGGAATTCCTTATATGTTTATAGTTATTCATTCATTCATTTTCTGAGCCGCTTAATCCTAATTAGGGTCACGGGGAGGCTGGCACCCATCTCCGCCGACTCTGGGCGAGGGAAGAGTACACCCTGAACAGCTCGCCAGGCCATCGCAGGACAGAAACATTCAGCGTCAGTAATGGTTCTTCTACATGCCTCTCACCACAGACAGTGAGAGGCATGGCTGGCTTTTGATAACCCAGTTAGCTGAACTGGGGGGATAGCAGTGACAACTCGGTGATAGTGGGGCTTGAACCCCCGCCCTTCGGATCAGGAATCCAGCACCCTACCACTGGGCCATGTGTATAGTTAGTTACCAATTACGTATTTGTGGTTAATATAAGCGACTTTTATTGCATTATTATTAATATCATTTGACTTATGAAATGATTCAATAAACAAAATACAGTGAATAAATGGTGAAAAAAAGGTAGTGTTAGTTATGTTGACTTATGTCTATGTAATGTATATGTAATAATAATAAATAATAAAATCTATGTAATAATAATAATAATAATAATAATAATAAAAGGCTTGTGCTCTCAGGGAGAGAGGGGAGGCATACTCTCTCTCTTTCCTGTTAATCATAATGATGCTAGGCAATGATGGCTGTCTCTTAGCTTATAGTGTGACAAGAAAAGTGGACAATGCTTTCTTCCGAGTGTGTTTCACCATCCTTCTGATGATTCACAGTCAAGCACTTTGGAAAGATGAATATCAGCTGGTGCCTTGGAGGAAGCATTTGATAGTCTTTGCCCTGCCCCTGTTGGTAGCTGAGGGGTGATAGGGGGAGTCTTATAGGTTGAAATTGGCCATGACTAAATTAGAAAGAGGATCAGTGGATTTCAAGCAGAAATTTCTTGCACACCATGGCAGCCTCGCAAATGTCATGTTGGAAAAGCAGAAGGGAAGGAAAATGTCAAAAGAACTTGACTTTGGCATGCAATGGGAGTGACTGCATGAGGGAATACAGATATTGCATACCGCTGCATGTGAACTGCCAGATCGGTCGTTTATCGGTCACTTAATTCTGGCTCCAAAGAAGTGTTGCAGGGCATTATAAGATCCATCCATGATCCTTTCCTACTGTGACATTCTCAAGTGAATAACAGGAATTATTTTGTTTTTAATTATGGATTTATATTGGTTTGCGTTCCTTTGATTTTTTCCATGCTGAATATTTCTGTACTTAAATGAAACAGATTGCTTTAACCATGCCTGAGCGGTAAACACAACAGACCATACCTTATTTGATTGCAGCACAGACTTACCAGAGCAAAATACCTACACAGTCTACCCTAGGCTCCACAGAAATCATGTAGTGCACATGTGCGGTTCCCCATGTAATACCATTGCCCCACCCAAGTTCGGGCCCACTTACATATATGGAAAAGGACTCTGGCATGCGTCTTTTGATTTGGCCTTATAGGGAAACAATTGTTTAGCTAATTACAAATATTGTTGATATGGGCACCTAAAGGCACCACATTTTGTAATATTAAAGTATTTCTAATATTGAAGTAGTAGAAAAATCCTCGTTTAACCCTTTACTTCAATTTAATAATAGGATAAAGAGAATTTTTTGAACTCCATTACCAATTTATGTTAATGCTGGAATATTTTGACACAGGGTTTGAAGACAGACAAGCTTAGATAAGATATTTTTAGACAGCGAAATAATGCAATTTTTTTCAGTTGTTTTCAGTTTTGGCTGGCTGAAAAATGTGCGGCCTCATTGAAAACCTTCAACATAGATCATCATTAAGGATCCGTGACCCTGCACTGGCTGTGTGTCATGTATTGTATTGAACCTGCACTTAGTGCTTTCTTTCTTAATAAATTTTTATGTGTTTTTTTTTTTACATGTATATTATATTTTGTATATTGCAATATTAAAATTATGATATTTTGTATGTACATGTATATTATATTTTACATGTAACCTCCTTTTGATTGTCTCGAGTCCAGTGGGTCGGGTTGAATTAGTTGTGTGTTCCAGCAGCTATTTCAGCCTGCACTATTGGTTTGAAGCTGAAGTGTGGACGTGTGTGTGAGATACACAAATCCTCCGGGATCCATAAAGTGTTCTGATTCTGATGATTCTGATTCTGAGATATTGAAGCGCAGAGCTGTGTGAAAAAACCTGTGCCTTCCCCTACGATGCGTTCATTCCATGTCAGATCAGAGCATAATTACCTGTTAGAGGGTAATAATAAACAAACCTGGGGATTTATTATTTATTTTGGACGCGCATAACAGACTAGATCAGCTTCCCGACAGTAATAGATTACTGCATAGCCTATATATGTATTTCCCATATGTCCCCTGTAATACATCCCAAAGAATCAGATCCTAGTGTAAATGGAACAGATCTGAGATGCGCGTTCCTCTGTGTATTTTGAAAAGCAGCTTGAGCAGTAAGTACACTGACACCGAAACAACCATTTATATTTAGAAATAATATTATATTTTTATAATACGTGTGTGAGATGACAAGAGGCACGTTGCGTGTAGGAAATATGCTGATTTTTATTTTTATTTTTTGAAAACAAAAGTGTAAGTAGAGGTGCACAGGACGCCCGCCGGCTGCTTGTTTATAGAAGGGGCAGATTTGCATGACCTGTGCATCATTTCACGGCTTTTTCTTTGTAAAATGGGGCGGATTTTTGTGACGTGCAAAAATCAGTCGCTTGAGCCGTTCAAAAACAAGCAAAAAGGACCTTACTGCCTCCGAATTTTAAGCAGGTCCAAAACTTTTTCCAAAACCATGAAAATGGACCATTTACCTCGAATTTGTCCAACTACCTCCGTAAATATATTCAATTACCCTCAAACTAAAATTTGCTTGTACATTCGGCCTTGATTGCTTACATGTGTGCTAGGCTTAAAGAGCTTAAAGGGCTCACTGTCTGTAATAAAAGAATGTGTGCAAACAACATGATCACTTCTTTACAGATCTGACCTCAATGTGAGAGTGGGAAGAAGGAAGCTACTTCCATGTTAGAAAATCATTTGGATAAAAGGTTTGCTGGTGAGTCAAATGTTTAACCATTTGGTCTAAAGCCAAAGCATAAAATCCATCTCAAACTAGATACATCCCAGTGCCGAGGTAATCACCATTCTAAGATCAAGGATGGTGGTGTTTGAATCATCTAGTGTTGCTTTTCAGCAGGAGGAACTAAAATGCCTGTTGCAAAAATGAATAAATGCATAAAATTAATTTCTTGAATAAAGCCAAATATAAGCTAATGTTTGGGTGCAAAAGAGGTTCGGGTTTCTGAAAGGCTGATTCAAAGCTCAGACTTACATCCAATTAAAAATCTGTGGCATGACCTGAAAAATGCTGTACACCAACAGTCTCCATCTTACTTGGCAGAGTTGGAGAAAACTTTGGAGAACACGCTGAGAAAATGCCAAACTCAAAATGTGCAAAGCTCATAATGATACAAAAAAAATAATAAAAAATAACGAACAAGAGCGGTGAATGAATTTTTTATGGTTTTAGATATTTTGTTAGAATTATTCTGAGGACTCTCAGTACATTTTAAGCTCATTTTTGTAAAGAGTCATTTTAGCAGAAGCAACACAATATTTACATTTTCCCCTTAACTAACTCCACTAGTTAGCTTCTTCCTATTATATCATTGCTTATATCTTTTCCTTTACTTTTTATTAAATAAACTTATACAACACAATAAATAGCAAAATATTCTGCCTTTAAAAAATACTATTGATTAATAAACTATAATTTCGCATTCATTACTCATTATTTAAATTGCAATTTAAATGGCGATAGCATGAAATCACCTTTTCTAAAATGAATACCAGTGCCTTAAATAGTACTGAAAGGAAACATGGCCCAAAAATGACTTATCAAATAAATGAAACGATGGAAATGTTTATAAAAGTCCTTCAAGAAGGAAATCTAGCATGGAGTGTGAAAAAAGATGCTGGTTGCTCCCAGTTGGTTGTGTACACCAAGGAAAAAGATTGCTTGGGGGCAACCGTAAGCTCATGGTTAGAGAAGTGGCTTTGCGACCGAAAGGTCACTGGTTCGATTCCTGAACCAGCAGGAAAAATGTGTGGCGGTGGGGGAGTGAGCTGCACCTTTCCTTCCTCCACCTTCATGGCTGAAGTGCCCTTGAGCAAGGTGCCTAACCCCCAACTGCTCTCGGGGCGCCCCAATGTGTGTGGCAACCCACTGCTATGAGTGTGTGTGTGTGCTCAGTGTTTATGTGTGTGCTCAATTTGGATGGGTTAATTGCAGAGGCAATAATTTCCCTTATGGGATTAATACAGTATAGCAAACAAAAAAAACAAACAAAAAAAAAAACAACAACCCTGGGATTGAACACTTAAAGCAATCTATCTTTAAAATAGCAAATGCACAACAAAACATTTGAAAAAGTTGAGACAGGTACTTTGTAAGGTGGGCTTTGTGGTAATGTAGTGGTTAGCACATCCGCCTCACAGCAAGAAAGTCCTGAGTTCGAATCCCAGGCTCGGGCATTTTTGTGTAGAATGTATATGTTCTCCCCTTGCTTGCATAGGTTTCTGGGTACTCGGGTTTCCTTCAGCGGTCCAAAGGCATGCACATTAGGCTATTTGGCTGTTCCAGATTGCCCCTAGGTGTGAGTGTGAGTGGTTGTGTGTGTGTTGGACTCTAACCCAGGACCTTCTTGCTGTGAGGCGGACGTGCTAACCACTACGCCACCGTGCCGCGCCTATCCTGCACTGTTAATGTGTAATCACAGATTTATATTTCATTCAGCATGGTTTCATCTCTGCCCCCACGTCTGTTCTACTCTAACAATTCATTTAACTGCAAGTGAACTGATTTAATTATTCAAGCCCATTTGTTTTGGCACTCTGTGAAACTTCGCCATGAGACTAATCTCCACACTGGCTTGCTTTGAGGAAAGAGAGTCACTTGTTTTTAAACAACCACGTTTATCACCCAGTGAGCTTTCTGAGGACAAAGGCAGCGAGTTATGCCAGTGCTTGCCAATACAACATCTAGAGTCTTGCTACCGTGTGCATTGTTTTTTTGAACACACTCAGTCTAATTATTTACTAGCTCCATCTGAATGGGGCAAAACACTTACATGTGCTAGGCAGGGAGAATCCAGGAGCAGAATTATGAAGCAGTGGTGTGTGACTCTGGCCCAACTCTCCATTAGCTCTTATTAATAAGGCTGTCCATTACCCCATATGATGCACACTATTCTGGATCTGTATGCTATGTACAGTACATGACTTTAGGAAATACCCAAGCTTATAAATCACATGGCTAAGCCTACGCTAGACTTTTTAAAAATTTGGAAATTTTGACGTCACGACAAAAAGTTCTTGGGTTTGAGTTCCGGCATTGGGCGTTTCCGTGTGAAGTTTGCATGCTCTCCCCGTTCTTGTGTGGGTTTAATCTGGGTACTCCGGTTTCCTCCCACAGTCCAAAGACATACATATTAGAGTAATTGACTGTTCCAAATTTCCTGTAGGAGTGAGTGTGAATGATTGTGTGTGAGTGTTTTGCCCCTGCAATGGTCTGGCGAACTGTTCTGTTCTGTCCCCACCTCCGCAGACGTGTCGGCTGAGATAAGCTCCAGCCTTCTTGCGACCCTAATAAAGTGGTTTGGCAAATGAATGAGGACGTGAAGTCTGGGAAAATAGGTCTATTTAAAATCTATGCAGGGCGGAACAGTGGCATAGTGGTTAGTAGAAAGGTCCTGTGTTTACTGCAGAAAGGTCCTGGATTCGAGCCTCGTGCCTGGTGGGGGGTGTTTCTGTGTGTGTTTCTGTTTCCTTTAACAGTCTAAAGACATGCACATTATTAAATAATTGGGTATTCCAAATTGCCCCTAGATGAGAGAGTGTGTGCTTTGGCAATGCCATGGTCTGGCGAGCTGTTCAGGGTGCACCACGCCATCATCCAGCCTCCCCCTTAACTCTAAAAAAGAATAAAGCGGTTCGGAAAATGACACAAAAAACTCTATGCAATGAAAGCTCAGGTCCTGCTAAACTTTCTCCTGTTAAGCACACAAAGAGAACAGGTTAAATTTTTTAATCATGCCAGTTTTACTTGAATGTTTACAGTTGTTTTCTTTCTATTTTTTCCTTTTCTCCTCTCATTTGTAGGCTGCAGTGTTTGTCTTTAACTTAATGATTTTTTCAGTTGTGCATTAGGACGTTTCATTTGAGTGCTGCATTAATTTTAATGTACCCTAGAATTTGATAACAAATTATTATTATTATTATTATTATTTTTAAATATGCCAACGTATACTAAACTGCACCTCAGAACTAATTGGCTGTTTGTTGGTGCTGTGTTTAATAAGAAAACAAACGGTGTTGGAGACAAAAACAGTGTGTAGTACATGTATGCAGGTATGTGTGGGTACATGTGTGTGTGTGTGTCTGTGTGTGTGTGTGTGTGTGTGAGCGAGAAAGAAATAGTCATATGGTGTGGGAGGGAGAAAAAGAACAGTGCATCATTGCTCTGATAAAGATATAAGGCTGGGAAGTCGAGATGAGTTGGATGAAGGAAATTCATCACTGTCTTTCTTTGTTGTTTTTGGTTTTCAACCCTGTTTCACCTTGCTTGGTTCTTTCTCTTTACTCTGCTCGGTCTAAACATTCCACTGGCACTTCAACACAGGTGTTTACACTTCGGTGGAAGCTGTGCATGTTTGGAAAGGGTTTGGAACCTTAGAAGTGTAAACATGCACAGTGCATTCAGAAATTATTTGGAGCCCTTTTTATACATTACAGTTTACTATGATCATTATTGTCTTTAGTCTTACTCACTCTTACTTGTACTTGGTGAGGTCATGGCCACTGGTGTGGGTCTGCCTGCTCCTCCTCCATCTTACTCACTCACTCACTCACTTATTTGCTACACTGCTTAACCCTACGAAGGTCTTAGCTGACACTGGGCGAAAGCGGAGTACACCCTGAACAGCTCGCCTGCTGTGAGGCGGACGTGCTAAACACTAAGCCACCATGCTTCCATTATTATTTTTACTATTATGATGATTATATGCCTTTGACCCAGATACGGACATAGCACACTCTAACAATTGAGTAGATGATGATGATGATTTTTATTATTATTATTATTATTATTATTATTATTATTATTATTATTATGATGATGATGATGCAACCATAGCACGTCCATCTCACAGCAAGAAGGCCCTGGGTTTGAGTCCTGGGCTCAGGTGTTTCGGCCACCAGTGTGTTACATTACATACACACTCTGTGATGATGTTAGTAGTACCGTCCCTCTCTGAGAAATTACCTACTAATTGACCTGCACTCGGAACAACATCACCTACAGATTGAACTACACATTTTGTGATGATCTCAGAGAGGGTTGCTATCATTCTGAGACATTCCACCCACAGAACCAGAGATTCACGCACTGCTTCTGGTTAGTAGTAGTAATGGTATTTGTTCATCAGGGATATAGCCATTTACATGGATATGATAGCCATTCAACAGCCATTTAGCCTACTGTGAATGTCTTTAGACTGTGGGAGGAAACCAGAGTACCCAGATGAAACCCGCCCAAGGAGAGGGAAAACATGCAATCTCCACACAGAAATGTCCTCACTCAGCCCACAACTGGAACCCTGGACCTTCTTGTTGTTGAGGCGGACGTGCTAACCATTACAAAATATAGGTAAATAGGTATGATATACACTTCATCATTATCTTGATTACTTGTTGGGTCCACATGACCATGATCATATTATCCATTGGCATAATCACATTTCTGCTGAATCTTTCACTTTCTGATTCCTTCCTATCTATTCATTGGAATTTTTCATCACCCATAGTTGTATTTATTACTTCCTGTCCAAGCTCTTCGTCTTAAATAATCCTTGGACTGAGGTTTAAATGAAAACACTGGATTGGAGGGAGCCAAAAGTGAAGTAGTAAATGCCTGCACAAAGTCACTGCTGCACACTTGTGATATGATGGAGTGTTTGGGTTGATCCATTCACTCCCTCCTTTGTGCCAAGGATAGAACTGAATGTGCCAAGTGTGAAGACTGCATGCTGTGTTCCATCCCTTTCTTTTCTTCGCTCTCTCTTTGCACCAGACACCCCCCTCCCCCTCATCTCTCTGGCATCTTAAACGTCATGGATTATAGTTTTTTTCAATAGTTATTAATGATCATATTTGGCAGCCTGACTGTGGAACTGCATGAAATTGTGTATGTGTATAGGAGAAACATTTGCATTTTCTGAAAATCTGTCCTAGTGTGTATATTTGTACTAGTTAATATTCATTTCCCAGAACATACATCACTATGTATAAAGAAAATATCTTTATTTAAAAAAAAAAAAAAAAAAGCCCATCATTTTAATTAGGTTAATTTTTTAATATTAGCATTCACTGATTAATTTACTTTCTGTCTGTCTGGATGGGTCATGGTGCCAGGACCGAGAAGGTCAGCCTGAAACTGTTTATACCTAGTCACAAATTCCAGCTGCTCCTGGGGGATTCCCAGATGCTTCCAAGCCAACTGTGAGACATAATCTTTCCAATTGGCACTGGGTCTGTTCCAGGATCTCCATCTAGTTTGACAGTACAACTCTAGATGGAGCCAACCTTCGAGCTACCTCATAAGGTGGTCAAATCAGCTAAACTGGTTTCTTTCAATTAATAGTACCAGTAGCTCTATGCCAAAGCCCTTCTGGATTCAAGGTCTAACTTTATTTTTAAGCATTAGCAATCCTACAGAGAGATCGATTTTTTTTCTGTCTGTACTGGAAATCTTTTCATTTTGGTTACCACTGATGGCATATGGGGGCAGTGGTGGCCTGGTGGTAGGGTGCTGGATTACTGATCCCAAGGTTGGGGGTTCAAGCCCCACTATTGGCAGGTTGTCACTGCTGTCCCCTCAGTGCAGCTAACTGGGTTATCAAATGCCGGCCATCTCTCTCACTGTCTGTGGTGAGAGGCATGTAAAAGAACCATTGCTGATTTTCGTAAAGAGTAGGCTGCATAGCCGTCA
>JAQMYF010000017.1:19259281-19272030 GCA_030014195.1 Neosilurus mollespiculum | reverse complement strand
AGAACTATATATATATATATATATATATATATATATATATATATATATATATATATATATATGTCTTCTATGACAAAGTGTTTTGCCACTTTCTAATTTCCTGTATTTTGATGTCCATAAGACGTAATTGTTTCTAATTACTATAGAAATTTAGTGTAATACAAAAGATAACCCGGTTAAACAAAATACACCATTTTCAAATAATCTTGTGGACAAAGTTCACCAACACTTATATCACACATGTGAAAAAGTCATTGTTCCTTATTCACTTAAACCAAATGTATCTAAATGGTTAAAGTAGATGAGTCATGCAGATGATTGCTTACTGCCAGCCTTGTTGAGTCCAGGCATCACTTCACAACCTACCCAGCAATGTGAAGTTCCTGCCTCGATCAAAAGGAATTCTAGAGGACCTCAAAAAAGTGAGTGTTTGAAATATGTCAGTTAGGAAAGGGTTACAAATCAATTTCACCATCTCTGGAACTCCAGCAAACCAGAATGAGGGCCATTGTCTCCAAATAGAGAAAAAAGGGAACACTGGTAAATCTCAGGAGTGGCTGACCTAGCGAAATTACTGAAAACTCATCTGAGAGGTCACAGAAGAAACCAGAAAATGTCTAAGGAACTTCAGTTTTTTTCTGTTTCTTCAGTTAATGCCAGTGTTCGTAATTCCACCATTACAATGACTCTGTGCAAAAATAGTATCCATGGGAGAGTGGCAAGGTTGCTAAGCAAGAGAAACATACAGTTTTCATTATGTTCTAACATTTGTCCAAAACATTAAAAATAAAAACATAAAGAAAAGAAATACTCCCTTTTGGGATAATGTTCCATATACAGATTGGTCAAAAGTGGATTTTTTTTGGAAGACACATTTCCCATTACATCTAGTATAAAGCAAATGCAACTTGGCAGATGGAAGCAAATGCAAATGCAAGATGGAAGCAAGATGGCGGCGCAGGTAGACGCAGTGGCCCGACACTCTTCATATTTTAGCAGCTACATCTTCTATTTTCTTTATTCTGAAATCTGTCCTGCCTAGATTCTACAAAAATGTGAGCTTCCTGACGAGGGAAAAAAACACACTGCTCCAGGTCTACGCTAACATCCCAGATGCTTATAAAGCACCTGCCCTGCTCTTCCAGAGAGGGGCGACGACCCCACCCAGCTGCAGCAGACACCCTTTGCTGAGTCAATGCAAGGAAACCAACTGGTTCAGAAGCAGTAACAAGAAAAGTAATTAAAGCATGCACAGATAAACTAGCAGGGATTTTTACCACCATCTTTAACCTCTCGCTACTGCAATGTATGGTTCCCACCTGCCTCAAGACAGCCACCATTGTTCCGGTTCCTATGAAAAGCACAGTGAGCTGCCTGAATGACTATCGCCCAGTTGCCCTAACCACCATCACCACCAAATGTTTCGAGAGACTTGTCTTGTGTCACATTAAGGCTGCCATCCCTGCTGATCTTGATCCACATCAGTTTGTATACAGAGCCAACAGGTCAACAGAGGATGCCATCCACACAGCCCTCACACAGCTCTCACACAGCTCTCACACACTTGAACAGCAGTAACTCCTATGTGAGGATGCTGTTCGTAGACTTCTGCTCTGCTTTTAATACAGTCCTACCACATAAACTGGTTCAGAAGTTGGGAAACCTGGGCCTAAGGAGCTCACTGTGCACCTGGATACTGGACTTTCTTAGCAACAGACCTCAGAACATCAGGATAGGAGACTACATCTCCCCCACTCTCATCCTGAAAACTGTAACACCACAGGGGTGTGTTCTCAGCCCCCTCCTCTTCTTCCTCTTCATACATGACTGTTCCCCCATTCACACCAGCAACACCATCGTCAAATTTGCCGACAATACCACTGTCATAGGTATGATAACAGATAACGACAAGTCAGCCTACAGGAGGCAGGCCTACATCTGCGGCGATGGTGCAACAACAGTAACCTGGACCTTAACACATCCAAGACAAAGGAAATAATAATGGACTTCAGGAGATCTAAACAAACTGAGCACTCTGCCCTCTATATTGATGGAGGGGAGCTAGAGAGGGTGGAGTGCTTCAAGTTTCTTGGGGTCCACATCTCTGCCAACTTCACCTGGACCACAAACATCTCCCACCAAGTGGGAAAGACACAACAAAGGATGTACTTACTTAGAAAACTCCGACAAGCCCGCCTACCCCGACCCCTACTGACAAACTTTTACCACTTTTCCTGACTTATTGCTGTACAGTGTGGTTCAGCAGGTGTACTGCAGAGGTCAGGAAGACCCTGTTGCGGATGGTGAGGATGGCAGAGCGGGTGATTGTAACTACAGTGATATTTACACTGGCAGACTTCAGAGGAGAGCCAGTGGAATTATCAGATACCCCAAACACCCTGGATACCCCCCTTTCTCCCCTCTCCCCTCCAGAAAAAGGTACAGGACACTAAAAACAAAAACTAACAGAATCAAGAACAGCTTTTACCCACAAGCTGTTAAACGTGCAACCCCACCACCAGCACCATCACACACACTGACTGAATAACCATCATTCAGACCATTTTCCTGGATAGTGAAATATTACTCTATGTGCAATACTCATGTTTAGAGCAGGTCTCGAACATCATATAACATTTTAGCATCATGAACCTTGATGATGAATTTTCCTTGATGATTGATCATGAATAAAAAGCTCTATCTTGCCATGCACCTTTGACATGTCATGTCTTATACCCTTCTGTATAAGTCTCTAAATGTGTGAATATGTGGATAGATGTATATGTGTTTGCTTATATAGGATATATGTATGTATATGTTTCTATATGTGTACATTTAGGTAGGTGTGTATATACGTGTATGTAGGTATATGCCCATATATAGCTTAGTGTAGTTACCTTACTTGTCTTTTGTGTACTTTTTTAGCTATATTTTAGCTATATTTTAGCTTTCTGCTATACAGAGAGCTGCTAAACTGATTTTCATTGTTCATGATACAGTTGACAATAAAGATCTCTTTATGTTTATGTTTATCTTTAAATTTCCACAATAATAGCATAATGGCCACAGTCAAGCAGAGTAGGGGTAGTATGATGGTGTGGGGATGTTTTGCTGCATCAGGGCGGTGGATTGCCATAATTGAGACGAAGATGAGTTTAATTCTGTACGATAAGGTATTAAGGAAAATATATGGTCATCAGTCCATGATCTGAAGCTCAAGGACATTTAAACAATTAGGACAATGATTCAAAGCATAACAAGAAGTCCATCTCTGATGAAGATTTTGAAGTGGCCTAGTCAAAGTCCTGCCCTGAATTCCATTAAATATGGACCCGAAAAGGGCACATCATAGTCGGTAACCCTGAATTACAACAATTTTATAGAAATTAGTGGGTCAAAACTTATCAAGAACAACGCCAAAGACTGATCTATTGTGAATGAAAGCATTTGATTGCAGATGTCACTTCTGCAGGTGGCACAACCAACTATATTTTATGCAGTTACAACCACACAATAGAGATAATCCAAATAGCAGAGTCAAAAATACAGACAAAGCCCCTATATGGAATAGAACTACCCTAGGCTGGGTAGAAAATCAAAGTCACAAGAACAAGCTGCGCATACCTTACACAGTCCTTATATAGTGAATAGCTGGTTAGGAACAGGTGTGCGGTGAAGGGAATACTTTGAGATGTAGTGAGAGTCTTGTGCGTGAGCTGGTGATGTGACATGTTTACTCAGGCTATATTTGGAATTAAAATAAAACTGCTTCGACAGCAGAAACAAATAAGGGTTATAAATAAAGTGAGAGAAAAAGAAGGGAAATACTTTGTCACAGCACTATTAACAGTGCTTGACTGTCTTGTGCTTTTCTAGTCTTGTAATTAGAGAGCACAATGGACAATCGGTCAATCTTGAAGACCATACCTATACATGTCAAACTATTTGACTATCTTTTTTTACTGAACAATCCTCAGATCACTTCTTATTGTTTACTGTGTTCTTTGACATTCATCTTCTTTTCCATCATGTCAGCTGTAATAAGAATTCTCTTCAATGTCATGTCATTTTCCAGCCGACTCTGGACACAACCATTCACACTCACACCTAGGGGCAATCGAGAATTCCCCAATTAGCCTAAGATGCATGTCTTTGGACACTGGGAGGAAACCAGAGCACTCGGAGGAAACCCACACAAGCACTGGGAGAACATGGGAACTCCACACATCCACTCGCTCTTGCTGTGAGGCAGAAGAGCTAACCACTACACCACCATGCTGCCTCACTGCCGCAATGTTATTATAATTATTTCCTTGCCAGTAGCATGTTAAGCAAGGAATGAGATGTTCTTGGGGTGGAAGGGAAGCAGGGAAAAGAAGAAGTAGAAGAAAATAGAGAGAGAGAGAGAGAGAGAGAGAGAGAGAGAGAGAGAGAATATGGGTAAACAGCATGGAGGATGACGAGGTCCTATTCAGACTCCTGCAATCATACACCTTAATTATTCACACTGACTTTGTGTATAGCTAGGATATGGGGAAATAAAAACATTCCAGAAGCCTTCTACTCCTGTAGGATACAAGGTGTGTGTGTGTGTGTGTGTGTGTGTGTGTGTATGTGTGTGTACGTGTGAATGAGCATATATTTTGTAAAGAAAAGTAACTGAATGAGCAGTTATGTCCTGATAAATTGATCTAATCACCCAATTCCTTTAACTGTATCTTAACCTTTAAAGCGAAAGCGCCGGTGATTCGACCCCCATATCCAGCACGTCTCTCAGGGCTGTATGAATAGGTGCGCAGCTGTTAATTGAAGCTCCATTCAGAAAGTACAAGCACAGCCAGAGATCAAGAGCATCTTTATCCTCCCACTAATTCCCTGCAATCTAACTTAAAGGAGTCGCAGGGAGTGAATTAGCGAGGGGAAGAGGAGGCGGAAGAGGTAGAGAGGAGGCAAGAATTAGCAACTCTTCAGAGAGTTGTAAGGGCAAGAAATTTAACTCTGGTCCCTCTTGCTGCTTCAGGCGTATGGATGATGCTTCTGTCTCACTCATTTTGCTGCTGCTGTTCTATACGTGCTACATATTGTGCATAATGTCATTTGTTTAATCAGTAGTTCAATCATCTAGGGTATAACACAGTGTTCAACATCCTTGATTAATTTATCGTGTATACAGTATACGCCGCATGAAGTAGGCTATTTATTCTGCCATGTTTTCTTTACGTCTTCACTAAATAGAATATACTTAGTATACAAGCTCTCTCTGGTTTCTCTATACCACAGTTTAGTCTTTTAAGGCTGTAGTACTCACGCTGGTCATTACTCACCCCTCCCACTTCCCCCTGGCCTACTCTCACATTGTGCTTAATGTTCTGAAGAAAAACAATATTATATAGGATTCCATGACTCGTTATCATTGTTGTTGATATCCTGTACTGCTTATCTGGGTCATGTGTGGGTAACAGTCTCAGGAGGAAAGCCCAGACACTCCTCTCCCTGACCACTTCCATCCTTTCCTTTGGAAGGATTCCAAGACGGCTGAGAGATATAAGAGTGTTACAGTGGTGCAGTGGTCTGGAATTTCCATGTACTGACCTCATCCTCAGTTAATAAGTTAGACTATTATATTCTGTGTGGAGTTTGCATGTAGTCCCATAGTTTTATGGGTTTTCTTTGGGTTTTCCATTACAGTTCAAAAACATGCACATAACAAAACATGTTCTTAGGTGTGAGTGTGCATGGTTGTGTGTGATTCGGCACTGCAATGAACTGGCAAGTTGTTCAAGGTGTACCTGCCTTTGCCCACAGTTGGCAAAGCCTCCCCATGATAATAGCTGGATGAAGCACTTCCTCAAATGAATGAACGAATGAATGTACTGCACACATGAAATTTTTTTTCAGAGGCAGGTGATGTCGAAGGAGGAATTTGGTTTGCTAGATTATCTGTTTGCCTACAATCCTGGTTCATCAATAAGGTGAGATCTAGAATGGTTATTAAAGCTTATATCATGCAGTGAATTTGAAAGTACATGTCATACGATTTGGCTTCCATACTGTTAGCTATCAAGCTGTAAGAAAACTACTAATCACCCCCACATGCACCTTTTACAACCAGTCAAAGAACACCATGCAATGATCACATGAACCGATCTTTGGGGTTTACATGATTTATGAGTTGCCTAGTGTGACTACACCCTAAAAAACACCTTTTTTCATAACTATACAAAGTCAGAAGGATCTGTGTGTATTGCTCTGTTTATGGGCGGCATGGTGACATAGTGGTTAGCACAGCAACGAGGTCCTGGGTTCGAGTCCCAGGCTTGGCGAGGGCATTTTTGTATGGAGTTTGCATGTTCTCCCCGCACCTGCATGGATTTCCTCTGGGTTCTCTGTTTTCTTCTACATTTCAAAGACATGCATATTAGGCTAATCAGCTGTTCCAAATTGATCTTAGGTGTGGGTGTGAACAGTCCTTTTGTCCTTGCATTGGACATCGCCTCTGACATCGCATCAGTTCCGGGTGTATTCAACCTCCGACTGGTGTCGGCTGAGATAGGCTCTAGCCTCTCTGCAACCATTGTTGGTTAGCAGTTCAGCAAATTAATGAATCAATGCTTTGTTTGTAGTGAATAAGATTGTCATCTCACATTGAATATAAAACTGTATGTATCCAAACAAGCTCATGATTTATTTCATTTATTTATTTATTTTTTTGTGCTGAAAACATATGGTGACCAAAAAGTAACACTGGTTTAGGATTCCATTCCAATCTGTCTCTATCAGCAGCAAAGCCATCAGATACACTCACACTTCCCAATTCTGCTGATAACCGTCACACTCAGATGCTGAGCCAGAGTAAATGTCAAACGCTATCTGCTGTTTGTTCTGTAGCTCCAGGTTCTTTCCTGCTCAATCAACCTAAAGCCAAGGCCAACAGCTTCACACGAAGCCAAATCTGTTTTAATACAAAATCTCCCCTGAAAATAAGGGGTCCCCTACCAACCTGGCAACACCTCTGAGAGCTTTGGGAATTGGCTGACTGGCTGGCTGAAGAGATGTTGAAAGGCGATTTATTTTCATGACCAAGAGGAACGCATTGGTATGTGAATTCCAGCTGGCTGAGATGTGTGAGCTTTGGCTCTGAAGAGGTGTGTGTGTGAGCATGCTGGATGCTCAGACAGGGGGATAGGAGGGGGTGGGGGGGTGGGGGGGGGATTTGTCGCATTCATAAAAAAATAAAAAAAATAGATAAAATTCGCCCAGGTAGGATGGTGGAGCTTGTAAAGTGGCTGGTTATATGTATTATTGTTGGTCAAGGTGGTTGTAGGTCTCTCATTCTCTCATGTTAAATTGTCGCAGGCAGAGAGAGCGAAGCATACAAAGCACAGACATCTGGTCCAAGGACACGAGCTGACTTCAGCCCTCATGAATATTCCACTCTGAAGCTAAAACTGCAATTGTTTTGTGTGAGCGTGTAACAGGAGAGAGACAAACCAGATCAATTTAAAGTTAATTCATGTACCTTCTCTCATGAAGCCCCTAATGTTAATGTTCAGTACTGGGACACATAAATGTAAAGAAAAACAACATCTGCTGCTACAAAATATATTATTAATTCATTCTTTTAAATATAATTGCTAATATGTTGGATTTTAATTACCCTATTATCAATGTTTTGCTGTTCTTTTTTTTCCATGGTACAGTTAACAGTCAGTTTTTCAGCAAGGCAAAACTTGTAGCCCAAAGGCATCCAAAAAATGAAAAATAAAAACATCCAAACAAAACAACAACAAGAAACAGATTATAAAATAATAAATTAATGAAAAGATGGCAGAAATGTGTTGGCCCGAATGAATGACAAGCCGATTAGGAAGCTGAGGCTGTGTATACTTTGTAGATGTAGATGACAGTTGGAGACCATGCTTCTCCCGTCTCATCTACATGTTCTACATCTGGTGAACATTACCCATGCAGGATTTGCCTTTATTAAGGGCAAATTAGATTCCTGGGGCTTTTGCATCTGTTCCTGGAGAAATAAAATGTCACCACCTGCTGCATTGTTCATTTGATTGCACATACCTTCGGTTCTTCTTGCTATTGTTCCTTTAAGCAGATATTTTACCATTGTGTATTTCATTGGTGTGGAATGTCCTCAATAATAGGGAGTCCACTTAGCAGTGGACTCTGGAGGCCAGACTCTGGGAGACATGTCCCTCTGTCTCAATAGCTGTGTTCAAATCACTCACTCATTTACTACCCCTATTTACTCTCTAGGGAATTTAATGGGGGGACTATATAGTGAGTTCAGTGTTAAGTTTTAAAGTTTGGGATACTACGTCTCGGCTCCATTAATTGCGTAATGCAGTCACACAATTAGAACATGACAGCCCAACGTCAACTGAGCTGGTGGACCATCCAAACACATGCTGGTATATATCGTTTGGATAGGGAGTTTTCACAATGCATCATGGGACACACTGAGTATAATGTATAATAATTCTCACTATGGGCTGGCGGGCTGTTCAGTGTGTATCCCACCTTTGCCAAGTGTTGGCTGAGAGAGGCACTAGTCTCCCTGTGACCCAAATAGAATTCAGCGGTTTGGAAAATGAGTGAGTGAGAGAGCAATTCTCACTATACATTTGGACACCACGACGAAACGGTGAACTCACAAAATTATGCACTATATAATGAGTAGTGATTGATTTCTGACACAGTGTCCGTCTCTTTGTCTCTTTGTCACAATGGACTGCTAGCGGGTCACATGACCCACACACTTTGTGGCGATATCTTCATTTATTTCAGTGAACTTCAGTCCTGCAATCTACATGTTCCAGCAGTATTCAGTTTCTACCCTAATCAGACAGATACCATACAGTTAATCGAGTAGACTCATTAAGTAAGGCAGTGTGGTGGAATAGGACTGGACCAGAACCATGTATGTGGGTACTGTACATCTACAGGAACAGTGATTAGTGATCCTGGAATTGACCTTCAAAAATTGGGCTGAGTGTACCTCATGGAGAGTAGCTCTCAAGTTTTTTTCTTTTTTTTTTGCCTACAGTACACCCTTTTAAAAAACGGTGGTGTGGTGGTTAGCATGTCTACCTCACAGCAAGAATGTTCTGGGTTTCAGACTCAGGCTTGGCGAGGGCGTTTCTGTGTGGGGTTTGCATACTCTCCCATGCTTGTTTGGGTTTCCTTCAGGTACTCTGGTTTCCTCCCACTGTCCAAAGACATGCATATTAGGCTAATTGGCTGTTCCAAATTGCCCCAGGTGCGAGTCTGAATGTAAATGGTTGTGTATGTGTTGCCTTGTTGCCCTGCAATTGACTGGTGAGTTGTTCAGGGTGTACCCCGTATTTTCCTAGTGTCGGCTCAGAGAGGCTCCAGCTTCCCCATGACCCTGACAGGATTAAGCAGTTCAGCAAATGAGAGCGTAAGAGCATAAGAGTCTTTTCAAACAATGCATGAAATAAGCGGTATTCAAAACAGTATCGGAATCTACTAAATTTCAGTAGTGACCAGGAATTTACTGATCTCAAATGCAAAGGCAGGGAACACTCTTATCAGCGTGCCAGTCCATGGCAGGGCCAACACATGCAACCATTCACACTCACACTTAGGGCCAACCTAACAGTCAGTTAGCCTAATGTGCTTGTCTATGAACTGTGGGAGGAAACCAGAGAACCCGGAGGAAATCCATGCTCTGGGCAAAGGTGCCGTATATCCTGAACAGCTCGCCAGTCCAATGCAGGGCCAACATATACACACACACTGTTAGGCTAATGTACATGTCTTGAAATGTGGAAAGAAACAGCGTACCTGGAGGAAACCCATGCTAGCGGGGGGTGGGGGGGGTGGGGTGGAGTTGTGGACACCATTGCTGAGCCTGAGATGTGAACACAGGAAGCACTAAGCACTATGTCACCATGCAGCCATGTCATGTTGGTATGGTGAATAATTCCCTAAGCTTTCATTTACAAAAAAATTTACTTTTTGCAATAAGTAAGTGGTGCTTTCTCTCAACCTGGATTGGTTTGGAGTTATTTTATGTGAGTATGCATGAATGTACCTGGGTAATGTTAAACATTACTCAAACGTAAGCAAAGCAGCTGAACTTTATGTTTGTGCAATCAGGAATATGTTGGAAGAGAAATTTAAAAAATGTGGGAAGCAATTAGAGAAAAAAAAAATTGCACACACCTTAGACAGTGTAAATAGAGACAGGAGAAAGAAATAGTAACAATATCAGTAAAAATCATCACACCCCTTCTAATTCTGAACTTCCAGCTGTCCCTTTTATACAGACGTCAATCCTCTGTGATGGCTTACTGTTCTGGCTTGAAAGGTGGAAGAAAACTATGCAACATTCTTGATTCTGTCTTTTTACGCAAGGTGGACAAAGGTGTAATAACAATTCTGTCTCGAACATTGTGTAACTGGGGCTAAAAAGGTGATGGTGCTGATAGACTTTGTGAAGGGAAGTCACCTTATACACATTCACATTTATGGCATTTGGCAGACGCCCTGATCCAGGGTGACTTGCGTTTTTATCATGTTTATACAGGTGAGCGCTTGAGCGTTAAGGTGCTTGCTCAGGAGCCCAGCAGTGGTACTGGGGCTTGAGCTCCCGAACTTTTAAATAGTAACCCACATCCTTAACCACGCAGCCCGGTGGTAGGGTGCTGGGTCACTGATCCCAAGGTCGGGGTTCAAGCACCACTATCAACGGGATGTCACTTTCCCCCCAGTGCAGCTAACTGGGTAACCAAAGGCCGGCCATGTCTCTCACTGTTTATGGTGAAAAGCATGTAAAAGAACCATTGCTGATTTCCGCCCAGAATAGGCTGCGCCCTCGCCCAATGTCAGCTGAGATAAGCGCCAGCCCATGATGGGCGCCCACAACCCAAATTGGGTTCAGAAAATGATTATCTTTAACCACTGAGTCACCACTGCCCTTAGAGACCTTATAGATAACCTTACAGTCCCTTTATAAGTGAGTAAGAGCATTATGTGGGAGTTCACCATTGTGGACAATTCGGATGCTGAGGATGAATGAATGAATGCAATAATCATCAAGAGGTAATGCAAGCAGGTAGCATGGTAGAGCAGAGGTTAGCATGTCCATCTCACAGCAAGAAGATCCTGGGTTCAAGTCTTGGGCCCAGCAAGGGCATTTTTGTGTGGAGTTTGCATGTGCTCCCTGTGCTTGTGTGGATTTGCTCTGGGTTTTCTGGTTTCCTCCCGCAATCCAAAAACATGCACATTAGGCTAACTGGCTGTTCCTAATTGCCTCTAGGTGTGAGTGTCGATAATTATTTGCATGTATGTTGGCCCAGCTCATTGGGTGTACCCTGCCTTTGCCAAGAGTTGGCTAAAGCTCCAGCCTCCTCGTGACCTTAGTAGGATCAAGCGGTTCAGCAGATAAAAAAATGCATGAAGTGCAAGAGCAAATCGCAGATAAGCAATCTCACGTGTGTCACATCTGATGCTCACAGGTGCAGACTTATTTATTTGCCTTATTTTTTATACAAGACTACAATGCCTTTGTGGTTAAAAGAACGAATTGAATCTGTTTTGACAGAATTCAACCCGTAATATGTTGAGTGAAACCCTGGTTAGAAAACATACCTGAATTCTGGCATATATCAGGTAGAAAAGTACAATTTAATTTAAAAGAAGTGTTGTATTACAATGCCAGCTTTTTATTGATACCTTCCACGCCATTCAATTTAATTTTGTTTGTAACACTGTTTTTTTCCCTTCTATAATAGACAATTATAAAAGACATCGCACAAAATAGCACGAGAAAAAGCTTGTTAGGAATTAAAGTATGAAATTGCTGCAGCAGAAGCTACACGACAAGGTAATGACTGTTTTGAAAATGACCGTTATTCTATTTGTGTTTTTATTTACAAGAGAAAGGAAGCCTTGGAAAAGATCAGCTGCAAGGCAGGATGACTAGCATGCAGTGCCAACATGGTTCAGTCTGCCCTGCTGTAGAGTGAACAGCGGGGCCTGATGTGCCCCGTGGCCAGGAGGGCAAAGTGCCAGGCTCAATGTGCTTGAATAGATCCCACCCCTGTGTTGGAGTGTTGACCTTTATAGGACATTCGGAGAAACTGTGACTTTTATAGGGTCATGGGCCTCTCAGGACAGAGGACACTGACACCACTTAACATACTAAAAAGTAGCAGAGGCGTTTATTTTTGTTTAAATGCCCCTTTGGAATGCCATGTAGCCAGCATCAGAGTCACTCTCATACGACTTTAAAGAGGTTGGGAACTTGGTTGTGTATATACCCATACATGCTTTATGTTCACACAAAACAATAGTATCTGCAGACTTTTAATATGTCATTCATGCTAGAGTTTAAGGGCATGTATTTCACACACACACACACACACACACACACACACACACACACACACACACACACACACACACACAAACTTGACAGGTTGCAAATGCCTTGCAGTAGAGACTGTAACGAAGGAAGCTGCTGAAATGGAGTCATTGCAGAATCATTAAAATGCCCAGTGTTTAGTTTCCTCCACCATAACTGGGAGAAACAGAGACAGAGCTGAGACAAATAGACATCCAGAAGGCAGTTAATCCAGAACTCAGCCCATCTCCTGGGCCTCAGCCCATCTCCTGGGCCTCAGCCCATCTTCCTGGGCCTCAGCCCATCTCTGTGTCGCTGGATCTCCAACTTCCTGTCAGACAGACCACAATCGGTACGGTTGGGC
>JAQMYF010000017.1:19227856-19243259 GCA_030014195.1 Neosilurus mollespiculum | reverse complement strand
AATGCAGTTTTTAAATGAAGGTTTTTATTATTAAGGGAGAAAAAAAAATCCAAACCTACATGGCCCTGTGTGAAAAAAGTGATTGCCCCCCTGTTAAAACATAACTTAACTCTGGTTTATCACACCTGAGTTCAATTTCTCTAGCTACACCCAGGCCTGATTACTGCCACACCTGTTCTTAATCAAGAAATCAATTAAATAGGACCTGCCTGACAAAGTGAAGTAGACCAAAAGATCCTCAAAAGCTAGACATCATGAAATCCAAAGAAATTCAGGAACAAATGAGAAAGAAAGTAATTGAGATCTATTAGGCTGGAAAAGGTTATAAAGCCATTTCTTTATAACCTTTTATAGCTTTGGGACTACAGCGAACCACGGTGAGAGCCATAATCCACAAATGGAGAAAACATGGAACAGTGGTGAACCTTCCCAGGGGTGGCCGGCCATCCACAATTACCCCAAGAGCACAGCAACGACTCATCCAAGAGGTCACAAAAGACCCCACAACAACATCCAAATAACTGCAGACCTCACTTGCCTCAGTTAAGGTCAGTGTTCATGACTCCACCATAAGAAAGAGACTGGGCAAAAATGGCCTGCATGGCAGAGCTACAAAACCACTGCTGAGCAAAATGAACATTAAGGCTTGTCTCAATTTTGCCAGAAAACATCTCCAAGACTTTTGGGAAAATACTCTGTGGACTGAGACAAAAGTTGAACTTTTTGGAAGGTATTTTGTGTATAAATGAAACCATAAATTCTGCTGTCTACCAAAAAATCTTGAAAGAGAATGTCTGGCCATCTGTTCATGACCTCAAGCTGAAACGAACTTGGTTCTGCAGAAGGACAATGATCCAAAACACACCAGCACATGCACCTCTGAATGGCTGAAGAAAGTAGCCTAGTCAACGTCCTGACCTGAATCCTATTGAGATGCTGTGGCATGACCTTAGGCTGAATTCTGCAAAGATGACAACAACAACAATTCTGCAAAGATGAGTGTGCCAAAATTCCTCCACAGCGCTGTAAAAGACAAGTTATTGCAAATGCTTGATTGCAGTTGTTGCTGCTAAGGGCGGCCCAACCAGTTATTAGGTTTAGGGGGCAATCACTTTTTCACACAGGGCTATGTAATTTTTTTCTCCCTTAATAATAAAAACCTTTATTTAAAAACTGCATTTTGTGTTTACTTGGTTTGTCTTTGACTGATATTTAAATTTGTTTGATGATCTGAAACATTTAAGTGTGACAAACATGCAAAAAAATAAGAAATCACAAAGGGGCAAACACGTTTTCACACCACTGTGTGTGTGTGTGTGTGTGTGTGTGTGTGTGTGTGTGTGTGTGTGTGTAGTAAAAAGCTTTAAACAGCAATCATTGGGGTCCAATGTCGTGTTGGTGACACGTAACAGACCCATTTTATATCGCATTCAGTGATGCTACTGATATTTTGGATTTCACAAGTGAAATTGCATTTATTTTGATATTCCAACTTTCTCCAATCTTCTTCAAATTTGTCACAAATGATCTTTGGATAAACTTTCACACATGCTGTTACATTGATTTTCGATTTTAAAAAGCATCCATTTAAGACAGCTAATTGAATTTCATAGAAAAGCTACCAACATGAAGTGAGCTCATATCTCAGCAACAGTTTCTGTATTTATACCAAACTTGATAGACTGATGCTTGACCTCTCCATAAAGTCCAGAGAATGTTACCCTATTTTAAAACTCAGGGGTGCAACACTATGGAAGAAAATGTCATTACTCCATTTATTTAATTTAAAATCATGATTGTTATATAACCATTATGTACCATAGATGAGGGGATGACATGGAATATTCATTTTTCTAACTTCTTCTGAGTCTGAGCTGCAAAACTATATTAGTAAATACTACCACCTTAAAAAAAAAAAAAAAAAAAAAGACTAATATGACGTTTTTATAGTTTATTAATGTAATTTTTTTAGGTATCATGAATGCTAACGAGCTTCCAAGCTTCTCTGCTACAATTTTTAACACGAGTTAGCAGAATTTGAAAGTGGAGCTATCAGTGGGACATGCGCAGAAGCCTGAAAAAGAGGCTAAGGGAAATAACTGTTTTATTATTATTTATTATTATTATTATTATTATTATTATTATTTTTTTTTTACAAATCTTTACTTAGCAGGATTTGCAAGTGGACTTCTCAAATAATAGTTTATGATCCCAAGATAGTGGTGCTAAAACATGAAGAGCGCTCGGTCGCTGCGTCGACCTGCGCCGTCTTCTTGGTGCCCAAAAAAAACATTTATAATAAAAAAAAATTAAAATTTATATATATATATTTTTTTCTTTTTTTTTTTTTTAAAGCAAGATTTTAAAAGTTTAATGATTTAATGAGTTTTTTGTGTGTAGTAAAAATACGGGGATTAGTCATGCATATTGTAGTGTAGAAAGAGAGACTTGAGGCTCTGGGAGTTTTTAAAAATGTGAATCTCTTTATTTAATGCAAACTAAATTCCAAAAAAAGTTGGGATGTTGTCTTAAATGTAAAATAAATAAATAAATGAGCTGTGTGTGGAAAACAAGCTGGATGGTCCCTCTCCTCTTCTGACTGAAGGACTGGCGCATCCACAAACAATTTTACATTTAAATTTGTTTGACCACAGAGCAGTTTTCCACTTTGCCTCCCCATGCTTCTGTGGGTTTCTTCCGAGTACTCTGGTTTCCTCCCACAGTCCAAAAACATACACAGTAGCTGTTCCAAATCGCTATTAGATTTTCTAGAACCTAAAATACAAATAGACCACAGGGGTCCAGACGCTCCTGTCGAAAGGACCATTTCATAAAATGACAATATAGAACAAGCCCCAGCTTCAGCGATCAGGAAGTAAATGTCTGGAAACCTAATATACAGTTTTAACTCTGTGACCTTAAAAAGTAGGTCAAGGTCACTCACACACAAAGTCATCCTAGCACTCTTAGCAGTGATCCAGCATAACAAGTGAGTTTGAAAGCCCCAGCTTCAGCATGCGGCAAGTAAATGTCTGGAAACTAAAGTGTGCTGGACAGTCGGACAAACGGATGGAACCCATTCCTATTGCTCTAAAAAAAAAATTTAAAAAGGACATATTACAGTAGTACATATTTACAAGGCAAATTGTATTTTGCCTTCCTACATGGGTGCGTTCTGTAAGTGCCTGAAATCTTACAGACAAAAGTGAAATTCTCTTAGCACTGTTTAGAACAGAACTTGACAGTCAGGCTCCAAACCCTAGCTGAAATAAAGACACCAATTGATTTTTTTTTTTTTTTTTTCCATTTTGTAGGTTTGCTATTACAGATGCATCCAGGGTTTTAATATGCTGTCTTTATACTATGTGTTTGGAAGTCATGCTTTCATATTAAGCTGATATTTGATCCTGCGGGACACCATGTATTGTTGATGCCTGAGTCTGGTATCAGATATTAAACTCCAATTACTGTCTGTGTTGAATTTCCTGTGTTTTCCCTGGGTCCATATAGGCTTCCACCAGGTACTCTGGATTCATCCAAGCTCCTGAAAACGTGGCAGTAGGACGACTGGCTATCCTAAATTTCCCTTATGTTTGAGTATACTGTATGTATGCATGTTGGTTCAGGTGTGTGATGTCTTCTCTACGTATGGCGTAGTCAAACCTTACACACAGTTACTATGACCCTAAACAGGTAATTAAAATAAAAAAATTTATACAAATAAATGAATGAATGTTGGAGATAGTCAGGCTCTTAAATATTCGGACGTTTGAAGAGTTTTTGGTATTTTCACTGTGTACTTCAATATACTCGGTAAAATTTCAAATTTCAGTTAAAAGATCTTATTTCAGTGTCCAAGAAAGTCCCTCTTATCTGATCCTATCCTATCTAGGAGCTAAACTTATCTCATGAATGACCCAAATTTGGTAAATGGTGTAAGAATTACACCACTTTTTAATATGCAAATCCCCCCCTCACACACACACACACACACACACACACACACACACACACACACACACACACACACACTTAATAGAGCAAAATGAATTGGACAGACTAAATTAAATGACCGTTTTTAAACATTTGGTTACAAGGGAATACAAATAAATTAATACAAGGGAACCAGCTCCATTGGCAACAATACAAATTCCATGCCATAAGACGATGTGGTATGTTCTGGATCATGAGCAGTCTTTTACCTTCTCAATGTTCATCTCTTCCCATCACTCTAGAGCACATTTAAGTTTTTATAATTTTTTTTTTTCCAATCTGATATTTTTTGTTTTCAAGGCTTAGCAGTGGGTTACGTCTTGTGTTTGTAGATTTGTAGACTTGTTCTGCTGATATTCTTTCTTGATTTTCTGGCAAGCTGCTTTTCTGAAGGAGATTTTCTTTAATTTTAATAATTATAATTTTTTTATCCACACAGGCTGTTATAATCACACAGAAGGTTATCCACCTCAGTTGTTTTCCATGGTTTTCCTGGTTCATTGGTGGTGCTTTATTCTTTTTAAAGTGGCCAGTATTGGCCACACTTACAGCATCATTTGTGTGTATGTAATACATTTAAGCGATATAAACACTTATTTTAACATAAATGACCATAAAAAGCACAAAACTCGGAAGCTTTATCTTGTGAATTACAAGCGGAGGCTAAACCAATGGGCCAATGGCAATCCAAAACATTTTTTTCCAGAAGTAACATGAACTTGTTGGTCCGTTTTGTCCAGCGCAAGTAAATGGACAGATCTATTCAGCGAGCGACATTTTAAGTGATTAAAAAAAAAAAAAAAAAAAAAAAAAAAAAAAACTTGGCTAACAATTTAAAGGAAATGGGTGTAAATGGTGACCTATTTGAACCAGAGAGGGAGGAGTCTTTTGTGGAGACAGCAAGACGTCACATTCTAGTGACTCTGAGGATGAGAATGCTGCCAGAGATGAGTGTGACGGTAAATCCAAAATGGCTTACGCAGCTAACGTTTTTCCAGCTTGGCTTTCCTGTTGTGAGATGATTTAAGAATAAAAAGAAATGTTCTCCACAGTTTTTGCACTTGTTGTTTGTGCAGCTCAGCACTGGCCTGATAATGTGTTATGATGCACAGGGTCAGTGATGCAGCCCAGTCAATCGAACGAGTTTGCATCACTACCGGGCTGGAACAGTCAATAAGGAAAACTGAGCATGCCTAGAGTCACAACACTTGCACGCACTTTCACAAGGGGCAAGGGCTGTTGTTGCTGAAAGGATCTGCTGATTTTATACAATCGTTAGTAACAGTAATTCACCACAGGTACCCTTTAAGAGTGCACCAAATAGTGGCTTAATATATACATACACAAAGTTCCATAACGAGTACACCCTTTCATTTATTTTCTAAGCTGCATAATCCTAATTAGTGTTGCAGGGATGCTGGCACCCATCTCATCCGACTCTGGGTGAGGGCAGGGTACACCCTAGACAGCTCGCCAGGTACAACACACACAACCATTCACACTTACATTCACACCTAGGGACGATTTGGAACAGTCAGTGAGCCTACGGTGCATGTTTCTGGATTGTGGGAGGAAACCGGAATACCTGAAGGAAACCCATGCAAGCACGTGGAGAACATGCAAACGCCACACAGAAACGCCCGAGCTGGGATTCGAACCCAGGCCTTCTTTCTGTGAGGCGAATATGCTAACCACTGCGCCACCGTGCCGCTATTAGTACACCATTTATCCCTAAATTAAAGTACTTATGCACATGACTGTATACCACTTTCATATGTGATATTGTAAAAGGCACTGTAGCTGACAGACATTACAGCAGGGGCGCCCAATCCTGTTCCTGGTGATCTACCTTCACGAAGACGTTCACTCTGTCCATAAGTATGCCCACCTGACCATCTAATCATCTAATCAAGACTTAAGACTTGGAAATGAAGACTTAAAGATTACATTAGGGTTGGAGTTAAAATCTTTAGGAAGGTAGATCGCAGAATAAAGCACAAATATATTATATTTATATAGAAATTGATATTGTGTTATATGTTATATTTCTATTATAGCACTACTATTATTTCAACTGTGTTCACCAGAGATTATTATCAGTCATATTTTAATAGTAAAACTCTTCCATTCTTCCATCAAAAACAGTTTTTCCCCGTCAAGAATTCATGAGTATTTTATTTATTTTTTTATTTTGTAACTATAGAACTGTAAAATTAGCAAATGGAGCAGGCTCAGTTCTCCCTGATACTACAAATACCATAAAGCACTGGTGACCTTTCAAAGCAATAAGATAAGGGTTTTTGAATATGGGTATGAACAAGTTGCCCTGTGTTAAACACACACGCTCATCTATATTGCCTACACATGACTTGTCACACTCTGAGCTGTTTCAGACAATCCAGAATTGTCTGAAGACAATTTTTTGGCAGACTGGTTGATCATATGCCTTGTGTTATCTGCCAAAACAGACAGACAGGCTGCTCTATTTGAGTCTTCTTGTTCCCATCTCTTGTGTGTGTGTGTGTGCCATTTGTACAGCATGCCAAATGTACAAGTGCGACTGAGGACTGTAAGGTCTTATGCTCGTGTTTGTATCCTTGGTCTTGCCAGATCTATGTGTGACTTAGATTTGCCGAGTGTGCAGTGTGTGTGTGTGTGTGTGTGTGTGTGTGTGTGTGTGTGTGTGTGTGTGTGTGTGTGTGTGTGTGTGTGTAAGTGTCTGTCTGCCTGATTCCCTCAGTATGAAAAGATTCACATGCCTATTATACAGTAATGAGTCTGATAACATCACCTCCATCTGAGCTCTCTCTCTCTCTCTCTCTCTCTCTCTCTCTCTCTCTCTTTTTCTCTTTCTTCTTACTTCATCAGTCTCACTACTCAAAACCCTATCAATACTATACTTTTGGTTAAAAAGTTCCTAAACACTTCCCATATCATGGCTTTAGTTCTTTTGGTAGATGCAGCGGAATCCAAAGTGAGTGTCTAGCCGTTAAACTGCTGAAGAACTAATTTTCCACTTGTGATCACAAACAAGTGTAACTTAGTTTGTAGGAAGAACAGAGAAACACAGTGCAATTCAGTAAACCACACACACAGACACACACATTAGCCACAGAGCAGTCAGTCTCCATAAAGTCTTCATAATCTTCACACCAGGCAGCATTGTGGCGTAGTGGTTAGTATGTCTGCCTCATAGCAAGAGGGTCCTGGGTTCAAGCCAATTGTGCGGTGAGGATGTTTCTGTGTGGAGTTTGCATGTTCTCCCTGTGCTTGCGTGGGTTTCCTCCAGGTGCTCTGGTTTCCTCCCACAGTCCAAAGACATGAACATTAGGCATGATAACTGGATATTCCAAATTGCCCCGAAGGTGTGAATGTTAATGTGAATGGCTGTGTGTGTGTGAGTGGGTGTTGTGTTAGCAATGTAATGGTCTGCCAAGGTTAAGGGTGTACCCTGCCTTCGCCTGGAGTCAGCTGGGTTGGACTTTAGCCTCCCCATGCCCCTAATAAATAATAAAGTGGTTCAGAAAATGAAATGATAAGGTTTTATTTTTCCATACAGAATGCACCCTCTGGGTCTGGAATGAGGTCCTGCCCAAAGTGGAGGAGTTCAACTATCTTGGGGTCTTGTTGACGAGTGAGGGAATGATGGAACGGGAGATCGACAGGCGGATCACGCAGCCTCTGCTGTAAAATGGAGCTTGTAGCGGTCCGTCGTGGAGAAGAGGGAGCTGAGCTGGAAGGCAAAGCTCTCAATTTACAAGTTGATCTACGTTCCTACCCTCACCTATGGTCACGAGCTTTGGGTAGTGACCGAAAGAACAGGATCGCGGATACAAGCGGCTGAAATGAGCTTCCTTCGCAGGGTTTCAGGGCTCTCCGTTAGAGATAGGGTGCGATGCTTGGTCGCGTTGAGAGTAGCCAATTGAGGTGGCTTGGGAATCTGATTAGAATGTCTCCCAAACACCTCCCTGGTGTGGTATTTCAGGCATGTCCAACCGGGAAGAGAACCGGGGTTCACACAGAACACGATGGCGGGACTGCGTCTCTCGGCTGGTCTAGGAACGCCTCTGTGTCCCCTCAGAAGAACTGGAAGAAGTGGCTTGGGAGAGGGACGTCTGGACCTCACTGAACAGGATGCTGCCCCCGTGACCCAAACCCAGAACAAGCCGAAGAAGATGAAGATGAAGATGGAAATGAATAGAGTGGTATTGTGGTGAAGTGGTTGGAACTTTCACCTCACAACAAGAAGATTCTGAGTTCTAAACATGTGACTAAATCAGTCCCGTTCTCTCTTTCTTTATTTGTTTTCATGTTTTGCCCATGCTTCTGTGGGTTAACTCTGCACATTCTGGTTTCTTCTGGCAGTCCATGGATTAGGTTAACTGACCAACTCGAAATTGCTCATAGGTGTGAATGTGAGTATGAATGGGTGTTTGCGTCTGTGTTAGCCCTGCAATAGATTGGTCGCCTGCCCATTCCGATGACCCTAATTGGATTAAGTGTTTGGACAAATGAGTGAGTGACGAGTAAATTTTTTTACTTCGCTATATACAACATCAGAATGGATATAAGAAGTTCTAATCCCAATGATGACATCAGTGTCCACAAGAGCAAACCTGGACATGTCGTTCAGTCGAGAGGAATGGCATTACTCACTTTTCCCCTGTCAATCACAGTGACACTAGTCAATCGTGGGCATCGTTGTGCTCATGGAAGCGTAAGACAGCAGATAATACTTCACCCACTGACACAGCATGAGTAACAGTTTGAAAAGATGTCTTGGAGGAAGCACATGCTATCCTTCACTCTTCCCGGTTGGTAGTTGTCATATGAGAGCTGTTTGGTGGGAGGAGAGAAAATGGAGGAAATAGAGTTTAGCTAATAAAGTCATCACTCACTCACTCATTTGCCAAACTGCTTACTTCTACTAGAGCCACGGGGAGGCTGGAGCCTATGTTGGCTGACACTGGGTAAAGGCGGGGTACACTCTGAACAGTTTGCCAGACAATTTCAGAGCCAACACACACAACGATTCAAACTGTCACTCACACCTTAGGAGCAAATTGGAGCTGTCAATTAGCCTAATGTTCATGTCTTTGGACTGTGGGAGGAAACCAGCGTATCCGGGGGAAACCCACACAAACATGGAGAAAATATACTCACAATTCTTATACTTTTAAAAAAAAATTTGTGTAAAAATTCTTTATCTTTACTATATTTGCCTTTAACTTAAGGTTTTTTTTTTTTATAGGAGAAGTTAACTTCTGGTGTAAACTGTGAATTTCCATCTGGGATAAATAAAGTATCTATCTATCTATCTATCTATCTATCTATCTATCTATCTGTCTGTCTGTCTGTCTGTCTGTCTGTCTGTCTGTCTGTCTGTCTGTCTATCTATCTATCTATCTGTCTGTCTGTCTGTCTGTCTATCTATCTATCTATCTGTCTATCTGTCTGTCTGTCTGTCTGTCTGTCTATCTATCTATCTATCTGTCTGTCTGTCTGTCTGTCTGTCTGTCTATCTATCTATCTATCTGTCTATCTGTCTGTCTGTCTGTCTGTCTGTCTGTCTAACTCACAGAAACACCCTCGCCAACAAGGGACATTGACACAGGACATTTTTTGCTGTGAAATATACATCACCATGCCACCCTATAATAATCAGTTTCTAATGATTTTATATACTGCATGTGATTGTATTGAACTACGCTACCCATCAGCCCCAGTACACCATATGACCAAGTCACATGCATCACTAATCACTTTCAACTGTGCATCATTAAACCTTGTAAGCACTACTCTTTAAGTTCCAAGTTTCAAATATATCAAGCTTTTAATGGTGACAGTGTTTGTTGTTGTCATTATTATCCCTCATAGTCTTTAGGTTTCTTTTCTTATAATCATAATTAATGTTGCTGTCATGATTTTGGGTGTCACCAAAGGTGAGCTGTAGAAATAGGTTGAGTTCGTTGGTCCGTACAACTTGGTAGTGCAATAAGTTTGGAGGGAAATGACATAGTATTACCAAATTTGGTGTATGTGTCCCTCTCAGGGTCACATAAGTTGGAATTGTATATAGGTCACATTGATTAATGTTGTAATAAATTACTTGTTAAAGGCTTGTTTGTGTAATAAATTTGGAAGGAAATGGCATAGGATCACCAAATTTGGTGTATGACTCTTTCCCAGGGGCAAATAGGGTGGGATTGTACATCTGTGCCTTGTTTCAAGGTCACAGATTGACTTTTTACAGCCTCAACAGCTTGCCAGTCCATTGCAGGGCAACCACACACACAACCATTTACGCTCACACTCACAACTAGGGACAATTTGGTACAGCCAGTTAACTTACTGTGCATGTTTTTGGACTGTGGGAGGAAACCAGAGTACCTGGGAAAAAATCACGCAAACATAGGAAGAACATGCAAACTACAAACAAAAACATCCAAGGCAGCTCCCGAGTGGCGCATCGACAAGGTGCACGACTATCAATCTGGAGATCACTGGTTCGAATCCAGGTTGATGCCACAGCCATCCGTGACCGGGAGTCCATAGGAGCTCATGGGGGGGAGGGATGGCATATGCTCACTTCCCTGTCACAGGCTCACAGTGATCACCAGCCAATCATGGGTGTCTGATGAACATGCTTACACCTCTCCCTGGTTGGTGGTGGTCATGTGATAGGAAGGTAATACTTGATGGGTGGGAATTGGGTATGATTAACTTCTGGAGATAAAATGGGGGGGAAATCAAACATCCAAGGCCAGGACTCGAACCCAGGTCTTTCTGGCTGTGAGGAGGACGTCCTAACCACTAGGGCACCATGCTGCTCTGTTAGGAAGCAATTTCTTGTAAACTTTCAATGATAGTGTCTGAAAAAGGCTTGTTGAGCATTTATCCCTCCGTCCAAACATGTATATATGTTTGTGTGAAAAAAACTTTTGTAATGGCAAAGTAAAAAAAAAAAGGAATAAAATAATTCCTAAGCAAGAATTTCCTCTCTCCAATCTGACCTGTGTCTGTTAGTGCGAACAGAAATGTTGATGTCTGGATTTCTTTAAGTGATGACTTGTTTGATAAATCGGCTCAGCGGGGTTTCTTAAACAGCGGGAATTATTGGACAGAGTTCCCCGCTGAGAAGACAGACAACACTCACATTTCCACTTTGTCCAGAACTACTTCCTGTGGCTCTCGGCAACTAAGTGGCTCGTTTGAAACGCGATTTTTTTAAAGATAGCACATGAGAGTTGGGAAAACCTCAACGGAGGGTTGAATCCATTCTGTAGTAGAGATGAGACCAAACAAGTTAAGGAAGTGCTGGAGCTGTCAACATTCTCCCACGACAGCCTTGTCACATCAAGGCCGAGTTAAGCGACAGCATTGACGCCTGAGTGACGCTGTTCCGAATCAGAACGTCTCTCTGAGGGAAGCCCTTTATATTATCACCAGTGTTGGAACACAAACAAAGCGTGAAGCAGTTTAAGTATAAAGAGGAAACTACTTGTGAAGAACTAAAAAAACAAAAACAAAACAAAACAAAAGTACTCTTGATACCTTGTCATGGTGCTGTCTTCTCTGTCACTACTGAGAATGATTGTGTCTGCCAGGACCAATGCCGTGTGCTAGCACTTTACTTAACACAATGCTTAATTACTGGCTAAATATCAAATGATTATGGGCCAATATTTGGACGAGTGGTGTGAATTAATAAGCGGAAATGTCCCCTGAAGTAAAACACGGTCTAACAAAAGCTGATGGATGACAGGAACGACAGTGCATCTATTACAGAACACTATTAAAAGTGTCTATTATCTATTACAAAACACTTAAAGGAAAATTTACCTCTAGCTTGCAAGGGCATAAATTGTCTGCTGATGCACTGGGCATTCTTTTGTTAAAATGAAGCATTAGCTAACACCCTTTCACTGTTCACACACACACACACACACACACACACACACACACACACACACACACACACACACACACACACACATGGTTGTTAGCAGGGAATCCAACTGAACTAATAAGATCAATAAATAAGAGAGCGTGGCTAACAAGTTGTTGTTCAATTGTTTACTTATCCAATGGGTCGACCTATGGCTGCATCTTAATGTCACTGTAGGAGAGTTGAAAAATTGGAGCTATTCTTCAGAAAGGTGTTGAGAGAAACTTGCACACACAGCATACATACTGTACATGCTCACACACAAATATATGCACACATAATATCATACAAGTTTGTCACGTAGTCATGTGGAAAACATTAGTACATGGAAACTGCCGACTTTTGATACAGTGCATAGGTGACATTCGTTCATTCATTTGATAAACTGCTTAATCCTACTCAAGTTGTGGAGAGGCTGGAACCTATCCCAGCCAACTTTGGCCAGTCCATCGTGGGGACAATACATATGCAACCAAACACACACACCGGAGCCTATCTCAGCCGACTCTGGGCAAAGGCAATGTACACCCTGAATAGTTTGCCAGTTCATCACAGGGCCATTCAAACAATGGCTCACACGTAGGGGCAATTTAGAACAGCCAATAGACCTAATCTGCATGTCTTTTGACTGTGGGAGGAAACCGGACTTCCCGAAGGAATCCCATGCACGCATGCGGAGAACATGCACAACTCCACACAGAAACCCTTGCTGAGCTCAGGACGCGAACTCCTGCTATGATACAGATGTGCTAACCTCTATACCCCTTGCCGCTCTAATGACACATAAAAGTGATATTTTGTGATCATTCCCAAAAATTAAATGAAAAAGAAAGAAGAAAGAAAAACAGTTTAATCACATAAAAAAGATCCCTTTACATTATTCACATCTTCAAGTTCCTTAAAGGAGAACCAGGTGGTTCCGTTTAGATGGTATTGATTAGAACCTCCTGCAGGTGGAGCCTGTCTTATTTAAAGCACATCATCCAGGACAATCATCTACACGTAGCATCGATTTTAGATGACAACGCCAATTTTTTCCAGGACTGACTGCTGCAGTAAGATCAGGCCAGAAATAAACCATTTGATGTGACAAAAAATGTCTCCAAGACCCCACCATATCATTACAGTATCTGCAGGTATCAGTTACAAAGGTGGGTGTGAAAGCGTATATGTCTACAGTTAGAAAGGACAAATTCCACTTGCATTTGCTGTCTTTGCTGTCCAAAAGGAACATTAGAGCAAGGGCACAGTTCACCAAAAAGCATACAGGCAAAGATCAGGGGCGCCATTTATAAACGTGGCGCATAAAACAGGGCCTGAAACTTGTGTACGTTACTTTCCACGCAAAGGTTGTGATCTACAAAAAACAAACTTGCTGGGAGAATGTTCACACTTGTACACAAACTCTTAACCATACGTACGCATGTTCTGGAGAAAAGGGGAGATGGTGACACAGGGTGATGGTGAACTGAAGTCAGATTGTAGAAATGTAGTGTGAGAAGCATGATTATAATAACTGATGTCCTTTACACATATGGTAGATCCACGTTATCATGATGATTTATTTCAGTAGTGTTATTCTGCTAGAAGAGAATAATTGTTTCATAAAGACCTTTTTCTTAAATCTAACTGACATCTGGATTCAAAATCCTTTCTATATATTTATATCAACAATATCTCCCTATCATATTAACCCCTACCGGAGGGCAGGAGGAGGAGAGGATGGCCTGGCTGCCAGTCGGGAAATAAAGCCAATAATCTTTTGCCCAGATTTTCTTATCATTCCTGCTGTTCATAACAAAACCAACGTAAAGAGAAGTGTAATACACGAGTACCACTAATTGATACTGCAAATTGTTTAAGGTGCTATCGATCTTAAGGTGATATGATCGCCATTTGTGTAATTCTGCATCATGGCGATTTGCGTACATGCCCTGTAGTTGCAGTCGCGCTCTGGCAGTGGGAGGAGAGTTTTCTCCTTATGCCCCTGTCATATATTAACGATTTGCAGAACTTATGCCGACGTACAACATATTTCTATAAAACGCTGACATATGCTAAACTATTGATGGTATTTCAGTTTTGAACGTATACATAACTTTTTAGTAACTTATCCAGAACCTATCGAAAACTTATATCAAGCTTATCTCCAACATACAGTATATTGACTTATATAGACGTATCTGACTTGTTCCGGACGACCACAGAACTTTTACTGAACGTCTTTCTAACTTACAGCTAGCGTATTATGGACGTGTTGGCAGTGTTTTGGAGATTGGTGTATAAAATGAAAAGAAAGAACCAACGAGGAATTTGGATTCAGATTTAATGAATGAGCTTTTTCCTACATTTACCACACTTGACAGCAAGCAAATCATCCTTTAACACTCAAGAAACAGATTACAAACATGTTGGTAAAGGAGTAGAAAGATGTGGTGAAGCTTTAAATCAGAACACTTTTTTTTTTTTAAAGTTCTGCCACTGTGCGCTCTGTGCCACTGATCCCGCTGACACTTAACAAGTGTTGCCATTCACTCTGCTTCCTGTTGTTAGTGATCCCGCTGCTGTGGCCTCCAAATATCATGTTTTTTCGAGCCTCCCCCTCCCCTATTAGGATTTCTATCTTCATCTTCATGAAATTAATTTTTTCATTCTTTTCCCACCTGCAGTCATTATTCACAACAACGAAAGAACAATAGCATGCCAGGCTCATTTATATGCACACCGCATTCATGACATGATTTGTATTGATGGTTAAAAAAGATCATGTACAGGGCGAGAATTCAGGTACGCACACTTGTAGGCACTCTATAAGGTGTAAGCACACTTTTAGTAAAGATCCCATGTACAGTTTTATAAATATGACCTCCGACCTTTACGAATAACCTGCTATGGACAGAAAAACCTATATCAACTGTGTACCATTATGGTGGAAATGTTATGGTTTGAGGGTGTCACGGTGGCGCAGTGGTTAGCGCGTCTGCCTCACAGCAAGAAGTCCTGGGTTAGATTCCTGGTCTCAGGGTGTTTTAGTGTGGAGTTTACATGTTCCTCCTGAAGCTTGTGTGGGTTTCCTCAGGGCAGTCCAGTTTCCTTCTACAGTCCAAAATCATACACAGTAGGCTAATTGGCTGTTCCAAATCGCCCCTAGGTGTGAGTGTGAATGTGAATGGTTGCATGTGGGTTGACCCTGCAATAGTCTGGCAAGCTGTTCAAGGTGTACCCTGCCATCGCCCAGCCTTGGCTGAGACAGGAACAAGCTTCCCAGCCACCCTGATTAGGATTGCGCAGCATAGAAAATGAATGAATGTGTGGATGTTATGGTATGGGGTTGCTTTGCTGCCCTGGGGCCAGGCAGCTTGCAGTCACTGATTCAATTATGAATTCTGCATAATATTGATATTAAAAAATGTTTAAAGGTAATGTAATGCCATCCCTTTAAAAAGTTAAGACTAAAGTGTG
>JAQMYF010000017.1:19195988-19218086 GCA_030014195.1 Neosilurus mollespiculum | reverse complement strand
AGTAAAAGAGAGAGAGAGAGAGAGAGAGAGGTAGAGAGTGAGAGAGAGAGAGAGAGAGAGGAAGAGAGTGAGTGAAAGAGGAGGACAGAGAGAGAAAGGAAGAGAGAGAGAGAGAGAGAGAGAGAGAAAGGAAGAGAGTGAGAAAGAGAGAGAGGAAGACAGAGAGAAAGTAACAGAGAGAGAGTAAGGAAGAGAGTGAGTGAGAGAGGAAGACAGAGAGAGAAAGGAAGAGAGAGAGAGAGAGAGAGAGAGAGAGAGATAGGAAGAGAGAGAGAAAGAGAGAGGAAGAGAGAGAAAGGAAGAGAGAGAAAGAGAGCGAGAGAAAAAGGAAGAGAGAGAGAGAGAGAGAGAAAGAGAGGGGGAGAGGACGAGAGGGGGAGAGGAAGAGAGGGGGAGAGAAAGAGAGGGAGAGAAAAAGAAAGAGAGCGAGAGAGAGATAGAAAGAGCAGTATTAAACGGTTAATGATTTGCATTAATGCTTATATACAGTAGTTAACGATATTTATTACAATCTTTAAGCTTAAACTGACCATTAATAAACTACTGATAAATGAATTAATGAAGGCTAATTGTTTAAATAATAATGATACTAATGGTCAGTGAAATAATGAATATTTATTCAATCCATCAGTGAAAATAAATCTGCTTAAATTTGCAAAACTGAAATAATGGCGAGAACAGCTGATGTCTGGTGTCCATATGGGCATAAATACTGGAACTTGCTCTTTAAGCATCTGTTCTGAACGTTACTGGTTAATAACTGTTGAGGTGTTGATTAATATTAGTGAGGATTTAATTTTACTCATGTTTACTGGATTGTGCAGGAGTTAATTATTTGGCTTATTTGGTTTATTAATAAAAGCACATCAATTAATGCGTGATTTTTAACTCTCCCTTTCAAAACACAGAGCTGGAACGAACGAACGAACAAAGGGTCATAATTAGCTCAGGAAAATTCATTAAGCTTGTCATTGTGAAATGACAGTTAGTCTATGTTCATCGTTGCAATTTTCAGAAGCCCTGCGTCATCCCGCCATGGCTCTCGACAGGAATAAAGTACACACACAGCAGAGAAAAATCACTGGTGCTGTGAATGCAACCTGAGGCTGTACCACAGTCTGACGCTGCCAGTCTTTTTGAAGAGTTATCTGGCCACGCATAGTGCAGCACATCATTGACATAGAGCATGTTAGAATCTAGTTTCATGATGTTCTGTATTTTCAGTATTTACGTGCATCAAGCAACTGATGGGGTACGAGAGTAAAAAGTAAAAAGAAAAATAAAAAATTTACAGCAGTAAGGATATGATTACAAAATTTCTGCAGAAATTTTGTCCAGCAGGGGTATGCATGCATGGCATGCATGGCTGTGAGGAGGCAAAACATTTTGTGTAGAAGATGATGAAGAGGAAGAGGACATTATGAAGAGGACTGTTATTTGTGGTATTTAGTAAATGATGTTTTACAGTTTTTTTTTTTTTTTTTCCAATTTTCATTGATATAGTAACTTGATTCGCTACCGAAAGTTCCACACCATTCACGCTCAAGACTCATGTTTTGATATATATCTTAATGTGTGGGTCTCTCAATGGTTCGGGCCACAGTAATGTCCGTGTTCTAACTATAATAATAATAATAAATAAAAAATTCCTGCAGAAAATTTTAATGTTTGCCTGCAGCGTGGTGGAAATTTTGTAAAAATAGTTTTTACAAACAAAAGTTGTGAAAACAACAATCAAGTCCAAAGGTGTGTTTCCCATTTAAAGTTTGAACTGTGTTTCTACAGTTAAGTGCTCCAAACAAGGGTGTTTTTTTTTTTTTCATCATTCCACAGCAACAACCTATTTATTCCGCAGTTTTTTGCTGTTTCAATGGTAAATTTATCAAAGCTATTTCACACTATTCCCGATTGAGTTGAAATTTCTCTGGAAGAATAACTACTATAATAATTATGGGGGATAATGCGATGTTACCTGCAGTAGCACGCAAACAATAACTAGAAAATTCCTGCAGAAATTTTGAATGGTTGCCTGTAACTTGGTGCGTATTTTGTAAAAACAGTGCATGATATGAGAACGGTTATCTACTATAGTTATCTATTATCCAGTGGTGGGCTTCCAAAAATGGCTGGGGTTTTTGGAGGTCCAGGATTATTTCCCATTCATTTGTGTGTGTGTGTGTGTGTGTGTGTGTGTGTGTGTGTGTGTGTGTGAAGGAGGACATATTTCTTCACGTTTGTACCAAAAACTGTGTGTGTAGAATGAAATTTGTGGTCGTAAGGGAGAGTTGTTAAGAGATTTTTGAATGAATTTTTACTCCTGCTCACACGCTTTGTGATGATGTCACAAACTGACAGTTTCAATCTCTGTAAAATGAATCAAACCTTAACTGTGATTTTGCAAAAAATGGTGCAAATTATGAAAACAATGATCTAGTTCAATAGAGTCCAAAGTCGTGTCTCCTCTTTAAACTTTGAATCATATTACTGTGATAAACGATGGTGGTGTGACGGGGCTCCATAAAATAGGTTTTTTTTTTGTTGTTGTTCCACAGCGATTTCCCTTTCATGCCTATGGGAAGATTTTCTTCAGTTTTTTTTGTGATTTTCATCACCGAGGTATCTCGGGACACTTATAAAAGCTATTGCACACCATTCAACCAATCAAGCTGCACGTTTTCATCTATAATTTGTCAGGGGTCTCTCTGCGGTTCGGGCTCACATTAAACCAGGATTTTTTTATTTTTTTTTATGACCAATAATAATAATAATAAGTATGGGACATTATAACATGTTACCTGCTGGCAAAACATGCTGGTTCAGTGGTAAAATTCTCACCTGCAACGCAGTCAGCCTGGGTAGGGGCAGCCGTGGCTTAATGGTTAGAGAAGCATGTTTGGGACTGAAAGGATGTTGGTTTGTTTCTTAAAGCAGCAGGGAAAATACTTGGTGGTGGGAGAGTGAGCAGCACTTTCATTCCTCCTTCTTCCTCCTCTCGAGCAAGGCACCTACCCCCAACTGCTCTCGGGGCACCCCAACGTGTGGCAGCCGGCTGCTCCAAGTATGTGTGTGCTCACTGTTTACGTGTGTGTGCTCACTTTGGATGGGTTAAATGCAGAGCCAATAATTTCCCATGTGGGATTAATACAGTATAGTATACAAAATAAGGCAAACAATCAAAAAAGGCATAAAAGATTTTACTTACAGTGGAGCTCGCGAGCGGAGCCCCATTGATAAGGGAAAAGCGTCCTTTTGAAACATCAAGACGTGTCCTTCGGTCCGTCCCCCCTGTGTACGTGTACACATGGGAACCCTGTGGTGATATTTCACATAGCGGTATATAACTGTGCTAATGGGAATGAATGTCTTCTCCACCAAACTGTTACTTGTTTCCAGCCATAGAATAAAAGACACTTTTTTTAACAGTGTAAACAGAATTCTATGCGCATACAACATTCTTACGGAGGTAAAGCTACCCAGCAGACCGGTATCTCTCTACCCTGTGGTGATAGCTGAGCTCGCATTGGGGTTCGCTCATCCTATGAACACTCGCTCACACTCTTACTAGGATAAATGATTTCTTAGATATTTCAGAGCTAACTGTCAGTGATTCTGTCAGCAAATCACACATATTACGGAGTAAGCAATTCACAAATAAACTAATGATATTCCTGTGTGATTGAAATGTTCTCTAAAGCTACGGTTTCTAAACGGTGGACTTTACATGTCGAGACTAAGATGGTTTGCCTTGTTTTTATTCCCTTCTGTAAACAAGTTATTGAAATGAATTAATCTTGATGTACCTAGGATAAACGTATTGGATATGAGAGTACCCCCCCCCCCCCCACCCCATATCACCACAGAGTGTGTAGCTCAATCAGTAGATGATCACGTTACAAAGTGTGTAGGTCATTGGACGCACTAATGGGACATTGTGACAAATAGAGAGATGGACATGGAGTCTGGCACACAGTAAGTGCTGCATTCATGAGAGACGAATGATTTATAATTTTACTATGCAGTGTCACAGAGAAGAGGATGAGTTCTCTTTTGACTGTGAATTTGCTCATGGTTTTTACTCCTTGTGTTGTCTCAAGGAGTTTTTTTCTCACCACTTTTGCCTTTGGCTTGCCTCTGGCCACTGCAATCTATATATAACTTTTTCAGGTTTCCAGAAAGCTGCCATGTGACAATGTCTATTGTTAAAAGTGCTATATTAAAAAAATGTTTTGTAATAATAATAATAATAATAATAATAATAATAATTATAATAATAATTATAATAATAATAATTCAATGAGTTTAATGAGTATTTTTTTTTTTTACTGAGACTTTTAAAGCCTGATATCATTCAAAGTCACAATTACATACAGTTAAATCACAAACAAGATGTCAGAAATAGCAACATGATGCTAAAGCACAGGTGCTTCAAGGTGATCAAATTATATATTGCAAATTTAATTCTAGGGAAACATATCAATTAAATTAAAATTTCATAAATATTTTGGCTTAATCAGCCAACAAATACACCAGTGACAAGGGAAAAAACTCCCTGAGAAAACACGAGGAGTGAGAGGAGCCAGACTCAAAAGGGTACCGTCCCTATCTGGTCGACACTGGATAGAGCATTTGGAAATAATTCCCTTCTATAACTAGGACGAATGGTGCAATAGTGTAAGCTGGGAAAAATCATGTACATGTACCATGAAGTCTATTTCAGTTGAAGTGATCAACAATTCACCGATGGATATTTGAGTACAAGATTGTTGGTGGCAATTTCAGTTCTAAAGCTATCAAAGCAATTGCATTCCTCAGCCATCACTGCAGAACTGTTTCTATCAATTGCAGTCCAAAGCCATCAGTGGAAGTGTCCATAGTAATGTATCTTTAGGTTTTCCATAAGGGGTCGCCTACAGCCGCAGTGAGTAGTGATGACAACTCCAAATAGAAGTGTACCCGAAAAGCTCAGACAGGTCTGGAAGACAGAAGGGGTCAGGATCAATGGTATCTAGAGAGTAGTATGGGAAGCATGAGACAGAGAGAGAGAGAGAGAGAGAGAGAGGGAGAGAGAGAGAGAGAGAGAGAGAGAGAGAGAGAGAGAGGGAGAGAGAGAGGGTGGTTGAGAAGATAAACTAAAATCACAAGGATATTTATGTAGATAATTGTGTGACATCGGCACAGAGTATATAAGTCATGTGACACACTTGCAGGAGATCTGCATTACAAATCTCCGTCATAAGTGGTTGTGAAGATATGAGCATGTAGGCCAAGGCCAGGACACTGTGTCAGTTGGACATTAAAGAGGCACTGGAGGGGAGGGACACGGAGTCTGACTGCCAGTGGAGCACCGATACAAGGTCTGCCCATTACACAGAACAACCCACAATAATGACGTCATAATTAAAACAGGGCAAGAAGATGGCACAGTTGCTAGGGCACTTTCGGAATGTACAACAGCCAGCCACGCATGATGGCGTAGTGGATAGTACATCCGCCTTACAGCATGTAAGGCTTGAGTCCTGGGCACGGATATTTCCGTGTGGAGTTTGCATGGTTTCCTCCCAGAATACAAAGACATGCAAATCAGTCTAATTGGCCTCAGCATGCAGCAAGCTGGTTATTTGTTCACGGGGTTGTGCACCTTTTAATTGTAGTAGGCATGGCACATCACAATAAGACCAAAAGTTCACAAAGAACATGCTAACCTGGGTACATGTGAGGTGGACGTGTAAACCACTACGCCATCATGCTGACTAACAGTAAAATTTTATCATCATCATCATCATCATCCTTATCTTTTCCTTCCACTTGGTCTTGGGTTGGATCAAGGGGGCAGCAGCCTAAGCAGTGAGGTCCAGACGTCTCTCTCCAGAGTCAAGTCCTCCAGCTCTTCCGGGGGGGATACCGATGCACTTCCAGGCCAGCCAAGAGACATAGTCCCTCCAGCATGTTCTGGGTCAACCCGAGGGCCTCTTTCCTGTTGGTCATCCCTAAAACACCACATCTGAGAGGCGTTCAGTAGGCATTCTAATCAGATGCCCAAGCAACTTTACATCAGAGGCTGCACCAATCTGCCTGTCGATCTCCCATTTCATCCTTCCCTCACACATCAACAAGTTCCCCGAGACACTTAAACTCCTCCACTTCACCTCATTTCAGACCCCAAGGGTACATTCCACCCTTTTCCGGCTGACAACAATGGCCTCCAAATTGGAGGTGCCGATTCTCATCCCAGCCGCTTCACACTCAGCTGCGAATCGGTCCAACAAGAGCTGGAGGTCCCAGTTAAAGTTAAGAACAAAGCTGGTGACAAAGGACAGCCTTGGCGGCATCTTAGCCTCACTGGAAATGAATTCGACCATGTTGTTACCAATGTGGACCAAGCTCTGGCTCCAGTTATACCGAGACAGAATGGCCTGTAGTAAGGAGACAGCATGGGAGTTTTCCTAATCTGTCCACATGTGCTTTGTAGACTTAGAGACGGCTTCACTGAAAACTTGATACAATGCAAATGGACATGAAGTGGATGCACCACACACCCCTAACTCAGGAAATGGTTTGAACAGTGTGTGTGGAGTTATAATCAGTGTGATGGTCTTTAGTCAAGGTCTGTGTAAACTTTTGGCCTCAACTCAAAGTTTTCTTTAACCTTCATATGTAATAAGTTGAGCTTGTTTCTTATTATTGAACTGAAGCGATGGGATGTTATGATCTGTGTTTTATAGCATATTTTATACACATTCATTCCTTTGCTGAACTGTTTAATCCTACTATAGTCACAGGAAGGCTAATACTATAAGCAGATGACTCTGGGTGAAGGTGGGGTACACCTTGAACAGAACTATTCACATTTGCCCCTAACAATTTGAAACAGCAAATTAACCTAATGTGCATGTTTGTGGTTTGAGGATGTGCGGGATTGTGGGAAGAAATCAGAGTATCTGGAGGAAACCCCACGCAAGCACGGGGGAGAAACTGGTTAGCACAGTGGCATAGTGGTTAGCACATCCATCTCACAGCAAGATGGTCCTGAGTTCAATTTCTGGGGTGTTTGCATGTTCTCCCTGTGCTTGTGTGGGTTTCCTCCTGGTACTCCGCTTTCCTCCCACAATCCAAAAACATGCACAGTAGGCTAATTTGCTGTTTCAAAGTCCCCCTATGTGTAAGTGTGTGAATGGATTTGTGTGTGTTGGCGAGCTGTTCAGGGTGTTCCCCGCCTTGGCCCAGTGTTGGCTGAGATAGGCTTAGTAGGATTAAGTGGTTCAGCAAATGAGTGAGTGAGTGAGATTCTGATATCCTGTATACAGTGACAAGTCAGGTTTTTTTCACATTGGATAACCGAGCTGCTGGCGTTTATTTGTTACAGATGAAATAATAAATCTGGTATTTATTTTTCCATTGGTGAAAAGTAATAGAAATAGTGCTGTCAACCAAATCAGGCTGTTTAAAAGCAAGACAGGACGCTTTTAAACCTGTGCTTTAAACTCAGCACCCTTTCGGCTTTGTGTCTGTGCTAAGAGGGGGTCTCAGCATGCGGCAAACAGAAAGTGTCACACTCCTGGCTGTGCTGCTCTACCCACATCAATCCGTGCACGTTAATTTCCTCAAAGAAAATGGCCTATGCCCAACGGAATGAACAATATGGCAGCATTAACCAGCAAATTATGCTTGCAATGGCAGGAAAATAAATCACTGAGTGCCAACATGAGGACGTACAGGATCTCTGACTGTGTGATGTGTTCTGAGCTGTGTCCATGTTTATGAATGCAATTTACCCACAGATGCATGTGTACCCATTTACCACAGCTTTCCTAATTGTGTGTGTGTGTGTGTGTGTGTGTGTGTGTGTGTGTGTGTGTGGTGCAGTAATCTGTCAAACAGGTCATAGATCAATGACAGTAGTAGTCACAATGCCTGCTGCTCAGAGAGAGAGAGAGAGAGAGAGAGAGAGAGAGAGAGAGAGAGAGAGTAATGAGCCAGAAAGGCGGAAGTTGTACTCTCCCAGCACAGGAAAATAAAGACAGACACATTCTTCCATCCATGATTAGAGAAGGTAAAAGAGTAGCACAATTAAATTCAGACACTCTGGCATACACAAATAGTAACTGAGAGCCTTATCCTGAATCTCTCTCACTCACTCATTTGCTGAACCACTTAATCCTACTAGGGTGGCAGGGAGGCTGGTGCTTATCTCAGCCCACACTGGGCGAAGGCGGGGTACATCCAACAGGTCCCCAGACCATTCACACTCACATCCACACCTAGGGGCGATTTGAAACAACGAGTTAGCCTAATGTGCATTTCTTTGGACTGTGGGAGGAAACCGGAGTACCTGGAGAAAACCCACACGAGCACAGGGAAAACATGCAAACTCCACACAGACGTGCCTGGGACTCGAACCCAGGACCTTCTTGCTGTCAGGTGGACACTGCGCCACTCTGCCGCTACTGTCCAAGAATATTCAGATTAAATCAACTGGTTGCTCTAAATAACCCATAGGTGTGAATGTGATCATGAATGGTTGTTTGTCTCAGTCCTGTGATGGATTGGCAGCCTGTTCAGGGTGTACATCACCTCTCACCTCAAGTCAGCTGGGATTGGCTGAACACTCGGCAGACCATCGCAGGGCCAACACATACACTACTATTCACACTCACACAAAGGGTGTGGCAGCCAGTTAGCCTAATGAGCATGTCTTTGGACTGTGGGAGGAAACCGGAGTACCTGGAGGTAACCCACACAAGCGCAGGGAGAACACGAACAAACTCCACACAGAAATGCCTAAGCCTGGGACTTGAACCCAGGACCTTCTTGCTGTGAGGCGGATGTGATCACTGTGCCAAATGTTAAAATATTTCACATTATAATGTTAAAAAGAGGGTGGCATGGTAGCACAGTAGGTAACACATCCGCTTCACTGCAAGAAGCTACCGGGTTCGATTCCCGGGCTCGGGTATATCTGTGTGGTATTTGCATGTTCTCCCCATGCTTAAGTGGGTTTCCTCCGGGTACTCTGGTTTCCTCCCACATTTCAAAAACATGAACATTGGGCTAATTGGATGGATGTGAGAGTGAGTGTGAGTGGTTGTGTGTGTATTAGTCCTACGAGGTCCTGGTGAGCTGTTCAGGGTGTACCCCACTCTCGCCCATAGTCGGCTGAGATAGGTGCCAGCCTCTCCGCGACCCTAATTAGGAATATGTGGCTGACAGAATGAATGAATGTTAAAAAGGAAAAATTACAAACCTGTAAAAAATGTTTCATGCATTTTTAAAGTTTAAAAAGTCAGTGCTATAAAAGTATATTTTTTTTACATTGACGATGGTGTCGATATTATACTCTCACATTGCCCAACCCTAAACTCTGCATTTTCTTTTCTCCGTCTTCTAAAAGGATCATCTAGGATTAAGCGAATATCTCCAGAGAGCTACATTTTGTTAAAACACCATGACATGCCTCTGCATGACTTCACTTATTTGCATTAGGACTTTATGAGAAAATGTTTTTTTGGAGGGGTTTACTGGCTTTTGGACCTGTTTTAACTGCGGAGATGAGCTGTGTAAACTGTGTGGCTGGGTGAATCTAAATGCCTGATGACGGCCATCAAGACTAACGCAGGGACTCTGATGGTGTTAATATGCAGGCTTTAAGGCTGCTTAGTTCAACAGCACAGAAAGAGCTCCACAATAAGATTAATATACAGTGAATGTACGAGGAAACCTTTTGAGGAAACCTGAGAGGGGGAAAAAGATGCTGTATCCTAACCAAATGTTCTGAACAAGTTATTTATTTGTTTGTTTGTTTATTTATTTATTTATTCATTTATGTAATTTCCATTGATTCAAAGCTGCTTAATCCTAAATGGGGTTAAGGGGAGGCTGCTGGCGACCATCTCAGCCAACTGTGAGTGAAGGCGGGGTACACCCTGAACAGCTTGGAAGGCCACTGCAGGGCCAACACACACACACAACCATTCACACTCACACCTAGGGGTGATTTGGAACATCCAATTAGCCTACTGTGCATGTTTTTGGATTGTGGGGGGAGTACCGGAGTACCCGGAGGAAACCCACACAAGCACATAGACCAGGTAGAACATGCAAACTCCACACAGAAACGTCCAAGCCCGGGAATCGAACCCAAGCCTTCTTGCTGTGAGGTGAACTCGCTTACCACTACACCACTGTGCTTCCCTCTTGTGTGATTTAATTAGAATTTTTTTGTTAAATGTGTTAAATATGTATAATATAATATAATATAATATAATATAATATAAATAATATATAATATGATGTAATAAAATATATACAATATTACAATATAATAGAATATAATGTCTATGTCTGAATATTATATTACAAGAAAGAGTGATTAGATGCATAGGGTGGCAGGGTGGCACGGTGGTTTGCATGTCCGCCTCACAGCCAGAAGGTCCTGGGTTGAAGTCTCAGGCTCAGTGAGGGGGTTTCTGTGTGAAGTTAATATGTACTCCCTGTGCTTGCGGGGGATTCTCTGTTTCTTCCGACAGTCCAAGGACATGCTTATTTAGGCTTACTGTCTGTTCCAGAGCTGTTCAGAATGTACCCCACCTTCACCCACTGTAGGCTGCAATAAGCTCCGGCCTCCCTATGACCCTAATTGGTTAAGCGCTTTGACAAATGAATGAGTGATTAAAACATTAGTAGCATGTGCTTTGACTGATATTTTGAGCTCATACATGTTCAAATGGGCAGCACATTGATGTAATCTTTAGCACTTCCGCCTCACAGCAAGAAGGTCCAGGGTTTGAAAACAGTGCCCTGCGAGGAAGTTTCTTCGTAGAGTTTACAAGTCCTCCACGTGCTTGTGTGAGTTTCCCCCAGGCGCTCTGGTTTCCTTTCACAGTCCAGAGACATGCACTTTAGGCTTATTGGATATTCTTGATTGCCTCAAGTGTAACTGTGGGTGTGAATAGTGTGTGTGTGTGTGTGTGTGTGTTGGCCCTTCAGAGGTGTTACTGGTCTAAGCTGTTCAGGGTATACTTGTCTTCGTGCAGAATTGACTGGGATGGGCCTCAGTTTCCTCCATGACCCTGATAAAGTGGTTTTGGAAAAAGTTTATTATCTATCCTTTCATTTATTGTCCATCTGCCGCTTAGCTCAGTCTGCGTTACCGGGGCAGTGGTTCCAGCGGAGATACCCAGGCCTCTTTCTCCCCCACCACCTGCTCCAGATCTTCTGGGGTGACACTAAAGGCATTCCCAGTGCAGATGAGTCATGTAGTCTATCCAACATATCCTAGGTCTGCCCCCGGTCTTCTCCTGGTTGGACAGACCCAGAACACCTCACCTAAGAGACAACCAGGAGGTATCCTCCACAGATGCCCGAATCACTTAAGCTGACTCCCTTAGATGCGGAGGTTCTACTTTCAGCCCCAGACCTCAGCCTGTCTCTCAGGGTAAGCCTAGAACCTTTAAAGAAAGCTCATTTCCAGCACTTGTGTCAATGATTTTGTTCTTTCTGTCCTTCCCCACAGTTCATTGCCATAGACCTTCACAGAGATAGACCGGAAGGTACAGTGTCCGCATCGCTGCAGAAGCTCCGACCTGCCTGTCAATCTCCAGCTCAACTCTTCCCCCAATTTATTTCAATTTAAATGTGTCCACACAGTGCTTGTAATAATGGACACGGGCACAAAGCAGCGTTGCAGAAATCATGATATGGATTTAGTTTTAGATCCTTAAGCCTTGAGAGGAATCATTATCCAATCAATTATCGACTGGGTGACACCATGTTGAGGGTGCCATTATAATTCTTCTATAATCATGTAGACAAATAGTGTTAAATATATGGGAGGGACCTTCAGTATGAACATCAGGGTCACACAGTTTTAACCCTACAATTAACATTTGGTACAACCTTTCCATGGAGACAGTAACAGCTTCCTAATAATGTTTTACAAGCGCAGCCAACACATTAATAGTGGAATCCTGGAGTCGTTTGTGCTTTTGCGGTTTCTTTATATTCTTAAAGCAAACGACGCTAATAGATTTTTTTTAAAGATTTTTGAAATTCGCGTCAGGATGTTTTGCGACTCCACATGCAAGCGAATATTAATTCATTCTTCATTTTCTAAGCCGCTTAATCCTAATTAGGGTCATGGGGAGGCTGGCACCAATCTCAGCCGGCTCTAGGAGAAAACGGGGTACGTCCTGAACAGCTTGCAAGGACATCGCAGGGCCGACACACACACACACACACACACACACACACACACACACACACACACACACACACACACGGCCATTTACACTCACACTCACACCCAGGGGCGATTTGGAACAGCCAATTAGTCTACTGTGCATGTTTTTAGTGAAAGAATGAGTTTTCTAACCACATCGATGTTTTCAAAGAAGAAAACTTTACACAGACACTATTATTACTATTATTTTTATTTACTAATTTATTTATTCTTTTTTTTGCACACAAACAATATTAGACCTTTTTGTATGAGCAAGAATATTGTTTGTAGAACCGGTAATTGATATAATATTCATTCATTCATTTCCCAAACTGCTTAATCCTACTAGGGTCACCAGGCCATTGCAGGGCCACTCACACCTAGGGGCAATCTGGAACAGCCAATAAGCGTAATGTGCATGTCTGTTGACTGTGGAAGGAAACTGGAGTACCCAGATAAAAGGAAAAACTCCACACAGAAACGCCTGAAATTCAAACCCTGGACCGTCCTGCTGTGAGGCAGACGCGTTAAACACTACACCACTGTGCCGCTACAGTGATACTATGACAAAGCTATTTTACTATGAGTAAAATTTCATGCTGATACTATGCTAAGTGTCTGGGAAAACACTGGTGCTCCTATTTTCATACATTACATTTAAGATTGTAAGGAAAGGAAGAGAAAATGGTTGTCTGGGTGTGTGTGTGTGTGTGTGTGTGTGTGTGTGTGTGAGGGATTGAGATTGGGAGTCATCATTTAGAAATATCAGTTAGAACACACCCTGAAGTTAGATTGCCAACTCGGAAATTTGGGAGAGCCTCACCAACCCCAACCTAAAAAAAAAAATAAAAAATCCAAGATGGCTGCTTGGTTCATCAAAAAAGAGAAAGCTGGAGTCGTATACTGTTTATTAGCATTTCGATCTTGTGTCTCAGTAAATCAGTAATACGCAGCTTTCTGCCCAACGTCTACCTGTGTACGTGTTGTTACTGTATTAATAAGGTATTGCTAATAATGTCTAGACTGGCCAGAGATCTCTGGTATTGTTCCTCTGACTGCTATATTGGAGCAGGGCAGCATGGTGGCATAGTGGTTAGCATGGCTGCCTCACAGAAAGAAGGTTATAGGTTTGAGTCCTGGCCTCGGGCGTTTTTGTGTGCAGATTGCATGCTCTCCCCATGCTTACATGGGTTTCCTCTGGGTACTCTGGTTTCCTCCTGCAGTCCAAAGACATGCACATTAGACTAATTGGCTCTTCCAAATTGCTCCTAGGTGTGAATATGAGTGTGAATGGTTGTGTGTGTTGGCCCTGCGATGGAATGGTGAGCTCTTCAAAGCATACTCTGCCTTCACCCAGAGTCGGCTGAAATAGGCTCCAGCCTCCCTATGACCCTAATAGTAGGATTAATTGGTTTGGCAAATGATTGAGAGTAAGTCTACTAGAACCCAGTCAACTCAGGTTTGTCGTATACCCATTTCTGACTTCCGAGGTAAATGGAATGCAATATTAGTCCCCACGTAAATGCAAATTTGTAAGAACCCGACAAGCCAGTTCCTGGGAAACAGTGAGCAGGGGAGCAGGGGAGCAGGGGGGGCGTCAGTGCTTAGAGTTTTCCTTATGACTTCATTGGGAGGCAGTGCAGCAACATTAGTCATTATGTATGAATTTTGTATGAGATCAGCTTGGTGAGAGACATGCTAGGTGGCGTGTGATAATGAGGAACTCAGTCATTTGGCGTGTGCATGGTGTTGCTTGGTGTGCGGCAGCGCTGTAGTGGTGGAGACAGCCGAGGCTGAGTGAGTTCTTTCTCCGGTTTAGGTCTCTCATCATCTTCTCAGCATGATCCCACTCATCCGCTCCACTCTTCACTCCTCTCCTCCATCACAGCTGGCCCTTACTGCATGCTCGCCCATTTGTAGAAAGAATTAAGCACCATCACACTTCTGGTTCTCCTGGCTCTTCTTTTCCTGTGTTCATTCCCTCTTCTATTTTTTCTTTTTTTTTTCTTTTTGATATAATGTATAAATTCTGGGCTGCACGGTGGCGCCGTGGTTAGCACGTCCACCTCATAGGAAGAAGGTCCTGGGTTTGATTCCTGGGCTTGCATAGGTTTCCTATAGTTACACTGGTTTCCTCCCACAGTCCAAAGGCAAGCATGTTTAGCTAACTGGCTGTTCCAAATTTACCCTCGGTGTGAGTGAGAGTGTAATTGGTTGTGTGTTGCCTTCACCCAGTGTTATCTGAGATAGGCACCAGCCTTCACACAATCCTAGTCAGATTAAGTGGTTTGGCATGAGTGTATTAATTCTGGTAAGTGAAATAAGGCTATGCATTTAAACCATCCAAACTGCGCACACACATTTGGCACCTTACTCTGGGGCACTTCAGCCATGAAGGTGGAGAAAGGGTAAGGTGCTTCTCACTCCCCCGCCACCACACATTTCTCCTGCTGGTTCAGGAATCGAACCAGCAACCTTTTGGTCCCAAAGCTCAGTTCCCCAATCCTTGCACAATTTCTCATGTTCTGAGGATAAGAAGTTTTGGCTTGCCTCATTTTGTCCCATGAATTGTTCCATTAGGGAAGAACTGTGACCATTGCATTTTTGCACCAGCTGCGTAATAAATCGGTATTCTTATACACCACCGAGGGATTGGTGTAGGTGGCAGCTGTATTTCCACAAAGAAGACAAGTGTCTGATAGGCGTAGACTAATAGATAGGGAAGAGGGATCAAAAAGAATACAGTACTGAACTTTGCTAGCCAAAATCGTTATCTGCACATTAAAGATCCTGCTTTATAAATTATAGATGGCACATGTGATTAAATACACAGACTTTACCGCATGATCAAAGTTCAGAAAAGCCATGAAAGATTACGAATTAGACGAAAAGAAGACTGCAGGATGGGAGAAATGTAGCTTATTATTTCCAAGTTCAATTTCAGTCACACATTACAATATGAAAGGCAGCCACCACAGAAACATACTATCATTTTATTCCTAAACGGTTCGTAGCTAATTACTCTGACAAGGCCATTTCACCAAATTCTTTGAGGAACTGCATATCTCTCTCTCTCTCTCTCTCTCTCTCTCTCTCTCTCTCTCTCTCACTTTCTTTCTTTCTGGCTATCCTTACTCGTCTTTCCAAAACCCAGATGAAAAGGATTTAAAGAGCAGTTGGTGGTAGACATCTAATCCCCTTAAACATTCTTAATATCTTCACAAGTGGGACTTCCAAAAAAAAAAAAAAAAAAAAAAAGGAGGTATTTTAAAATTTGCCTTTACACAACAGACTATGATTCCTGGTCTTAGATGCAAAGAAACTGAAGCTATTAAAACTCTCACCTTTTAAGTGGCATTAAGTTTGACTTAATTCCCTTAAAAAAAGGGGGCTCTACATAATGTGCATACGTTTACACTAAAACTGTTTGGGTTAAAATAATTTGAGTGGGACAGTGCAGCGTAAAGGGTTACAGCCCTATATTCCTTCAGGACATTCGTCCGACAGTTACAGCCCATTGGTCAGACAGTCCTAACCCTAACCCAACTCAACTGAGTAGGATGCACAAATGTTTTTGCAAGGAGCCCATCTTATATGAGTAGGGCTGTCGGACCAATTGGTCTGTCAGAACACAGAGCAGGTAAAAGCAGGTGAAAGCTAATTAGCATTTAGCCTCTTCACAATAAAACACTGACTTGCTCACTTACTCACTCACTCGTTTGGCAAAACGCTTAACCCAGTCAGGATCGTGGTAAGGCTGATGCCAACACTGGGCGAAGGTAGGGTACACCCTTAACAGCCCGCCAGACCATAGCATGGCAAAACACACACGCAACCATTCACACTCCCACTCACACCTATGGTCAATTTGTAACAGCCAATTAGCCGAATATGCATGTCTTTGGACTGTGTGGAGGAAACCGGAGTACCTGGAGGAAACCCACACAAGCTTGGGGAGAACATGCAAACTCCACACAGAAACGCCCGATCCCAGGACTCGAAACCAGGACGTTTTTTTTTTTTCTTTCCGTCTTTTCTCCATAATGTTTAGTCGTATCGAATTCCCCCTACATTACGTTTTGCCTCCATATCACATATGACCACCATAAACCTGGGCGGGGTGCAAGCCCCCTCTGTGACATGTGATGCTGTCACCCGCCTCTTTATGAACTGCTGCGGATGCGAATTTGGAGGCGACCTAACGCACTCGGAGGGAAATCGATATCCACCCCTTTTGTACGAATGAGCTCACAGACACCCACGGATTGGCTGGTGATTATTGTGATTGACAGGGGAGCATATGCCATCCCTCCTTCCCGTGAGAGCTTGGCCAATTAGCCCCCATGGACACCCGGTTGCAGATGGCTGCAGCATCAACCTGAACTTGCGATCTGCAGGTTGATAGTCACCTTGTCGATGTGCCACTCGGGAGCCTGAAATCAGGACCTTCTTGCTGTGAGGTGGACTTGCCACCCGTTACGCCACCATGCTGCCCACATTAAATCAATATTTAAAAAGAATACACATTTGCCTATGTTCAATATAAGATAGAGGAAACAGTAGATCAATGACTTACATTGTCACCTCACAGCAAGAACGATCTGCATACAGTAGGTTTGAACCTTGGCCAATGGCCTCTCTGTGTTGCGTTTGTATGTCACTTATGTGGGTTTCATCTGAGTATTCCGGTTTCCTTCCACAGTCCAAAAGACCCAGGCTAACTGGCAGTTCTAAATAGCACATGGATATGAATGTGAGTGTGAATCATTGTTTGTCTCTCTGTAAGGTCTGTTATAGATTTTGTCTCCATCTTCCCCTGTGACCCTGATGGATGAGCAGTGCAGATGATGGATGGATGCAGGGCGGCACATTGGTGTAGTGGCTAGCATAGTCACCTCACAGCAAGAAGGTCGTGGTTTCGAGTCACTGGCTCGGGCGTTTCTGTGTGGAGTTGGCATGTTCTCCCCATGCTTATGTGGGTGTCTCCAGTCTCCTCCCATAGTTCACAGACATGCACATTAGGTTAACTGGTTGTTCCAAATTGACCCTAGATGTGTGTGAATGGGTGTGTATGTGTGTGTGTGTTGGCCCTGAAATGGTCTGGTGACCTGAGATAGGCTTCAGCTTCCCCGCAACCTTAATAGGATTAAGCGGTTTGGCAAATGAATGAGTGAGTGGGTGGGTGAATAGATGGAAGGATGGATGGATGGATGGATGAATGGATGGATGTAAGACAGTATTCATTTAGCTGGTTATAAACATGCAGCATTCACATTCTCAGCAGGTTTCTCAGCTGTACTTTGCATTTAATGAGTAACAGCGTTGAAAGTGAAAAAGTAGATTTTTTTTTTCTTCACGCTGAATTAACTAGTGAATCAGAATGTTGTTAACAAGCCTTCATGCTAATGAAGACATAATGAAGACACTCTGCGCATTTGGAGGCGGCCTATCACTCGGAGGGAAAGTGCTAAGACGCTCATGGATTGGCTGGCGATCGTTGTGAGTGACAGGGGATCATATACCACCCCCCCCCCCCCCGATCTCCAAGTTGATAGTCATGCACCTTGCTGATGTGCCACTTGGGAGCCCAAAACTAGAACCTTCTTGCTGTGAGGCAGATGTGCCACCCGTTATGCCACCATGCTGCCCACACTGAACCAATACAAATTTCCCCACCTTGAATATAAGATGGAGGAAACAGTAGATCAGTGACTCACATTGTCACCTCACAGCATGAACAATCTGCATACAGAAGGTTTGAACCTTGGCGGCACCCTAAATATCGTCAATAATTTCTCAGGGTTGGCACCACCAAATTACACTGACCACTTACTATGTTCATGGGGTGGCTGGAGCCATCTCATGTAGCTCTGGGTGAAGGCAGGGTATACCCTGAACCCAGTGCATTGCAGGGCCAAAACACCTCGGAGCAATCTGAAACTTTTTTTGAAACATTTGATACTGGAGTACCTGGAGGAAACCCACACTAGCACTGAGAGAGCATGAAAATTCCATATAGCCAAACTTGCGACCTAAAATTTCTTTTAGAAAATTTAACAAACAAACTTTTTTGTTTTGTTATTGACCAACTGGACTCATTTTGGACAGATTTTTTTTTCCTCCTTTTCAGATTTGGACTTTTTAGACAGACTGTCATGTTTTGTTGCCCTTTTGAAATACAAAGGGAGTTCAAACTGAGAATGAGCCTGACAACCTGCTCTTTCCACCAAGTGTGATCTCCAGATTGCAAATTCATTAAAAACAATGACAGTACCCCAGCACTCATCATTTTTATTTTCTCTATACAACTTTATTGCAATACATTTTGCAAAACAATTTGGGATACACTTGGCCTCGTAATGTTCTACTTTGACTAAAAGACACCCACCTCACAGATGTTGGAGCATCATGTTGGGGGATAGGGGTGCAGTGATAATCCCTTATGAGCTACCTTCTGTTGTCACAGCCACTTCTGGAATGCTTGTTTGTTCACTAAATTGTGAAATCCTGATGCAGATTAGTATTGGTTACTTGCTTTTGTGTCATTTCTTCAACATCTTTATCCATATTTGGTCTAATAGTCCAATTGTCTTGATATGTCTAATGAATGATCTGTTTTCTATCACAGAATGAGGTGCAGGGTTTCACCTCTATTACATCAGACACTGACTAGCATAGCATGCTTGAAAGAGTCAATATATGTGTGACATTGCTTTCCCTAGCCAAAACACATACATCTCTCATTTCGAAGAGGTAAGCTGTCCATCAAGCAAAGTTAAGGAGCTCGGAGTTGCCGAAATGATTCTTTTATTTAATTTCTTTTGTTAAAGTTGCGCACTAATGAGGCACTCTTCTGTGGTTTTATTCAGAGGGCTATCGGAAGGACAATAAAACGTTTGTCTGCTTTCCACCGTGTCATTGCTACCTTAATGGTGGCCACAGTAATCTTTTCAAAGAGGCAGTGGTTATAAATTCCCTTTCGCGGGCTTCACAGTTTCCTGTCTGCAGACCTGTGGTGCTCATCTTGGCATTTTCTTGAGGAAACACTGGCAGAGAGGTGAGCAAAAGGCTTTAAAAAGCAAGGCTATTTTCTGCCTTTTCTGTCTCCAACAGAACATCACAACACACAGACACTCGAAGCAAAAATAAAAAAAGACAACAGACAAGGTGGCGCCACAAACTAAACAGACAAAAATATGCAAATGGTTCCCTTGATTTTCGATGAGCTTTAGACAACATTTTGTGTCGGTGTAAGCTGTTGCAACAGTCAGATAGCCAGAACACCGTTCCGCTTTACAGAGTACATGCTTTTGGAGGGTGGCGCAGTGGTTAGCAAGTCTGCATGTTCTTACAGCAAGAAGGTCCTGAGTTTGATTTCCAGACTTGAGTGTTTCTCTGTGGAGTTTGCATGCTCTCCCTGGTTTCCTCAGTGTAGTCCGGTTTCTTCCGACAGTCCAGAAACATGCACAGTAGGATAATTGATGGTTCAAAATCACTCCTAGGAGTGAGTATACATGGTTGTTTGTGTGTGTGTGTGTGTGTGTGTGTGTGTGTGTGTGTGTTGGAGAGCTGTCCAGGGTGTACCCCACCCTCACCCAGGGTCAGCTGATGGACGCCAGCCTCTCCGTGACCCTAATTAGGATTAAGTGGCTAAGAAAATGAATGAACGAGTGTTTTTTTTGGGTTACTTTTGTCGGATAATGGCTTTGTTTTCATACTTCAAGCCATCTTCAGTTGTAAGCATCATAAGCAAGATAAAAGTATAGGCATTAAAGCTCAAGTGTTTGTGTTGAAGTTCTAGCTGACATCAATGATGGAGCATGGTATTTAAATAGATATTAGAAAACCCTGTCTCTTCCCTAATCTGTAGGGAAGCTGCATAAATCTCTACTAGGTGTGTATTATCTCCTTAAGTTCTTTAGCAGGCCACCTGTCTTAGCTCCCCAATTGCCACTTGTCAGATACTCTGTACCTGATGCCTGAGCTAATTGACCGTGAAGGTGACTAACCAAAAAGCTCACGGTACAAGCCCCTTGCCATACTTCGCTGTCAAAACATAGCTAAATCAGCCTAGCAAGAGTCTGGGAGAGCTAAGCTGCTGAAGGAAGAATAAACTCAGCCAAACTCTGAAAATTGGTCTTCATTGCGACGTTCAGTGCAGGTGGTAAGTGGTATTAAGGCATCATTTGCTATAGTTTTAAATTGCATCAGTATGAATTCAAACACACACACACGGTAAAGCAAAAAATAAATAAATGAATAAATAAATAAATTAAAAAGGAAAGGAAAAAAAAAAGAAAAAAGAATGATAGATGTTGCACACAAAGAACAGCTCCATAGAGCTCTCCTGAAATCATGGTGTGATTGCCTCTTACAGCACTGGAGCAAGCTTATTTAACCAAACAAACAGCCTGAAAAATAGGTTAGAAGGCTGAACACACGGCACACTGTCGTTTTGAATAAATCAGACTCCCCATGAACAGAGATTACAATAGATTTATGTCACCCGACCGGAGCAATATTGCTGCATCTGGTATTCATAGTTTGAAGGTGATAAGCAATGCATAAGTTACCACTGATCCATCTTTACTGAAAATGCAATTTTCAGCAAGGAAGCACTTACCCATCAGTTAGGTCAGGAAGCAGAAGGTGAACGACTATTACACTCTAAGCCTCCAACCAAAGTGTATGAATTTCACAGAGTGAGTCTATGTGGTTCAGTTATGTAATTGCTGCATTTAATCATAAAACTGACTGCAAAGTGAATAATATTCATAATATGTATATTATCTTGGACTGGGTAGATAAATACACAGTAGGTAAGAACAAAGAGAAGCTGAAAAGTTGACTGCAATTGGAAAATTCACTGACTGTACTCCAGCCTTTAGTATTGCTAACTGGCACCATGAAATCTTCAGAAAACACACCCGACAACACAGCACCTAGATCTGGTCCACTAATTTAACTGGTTGAATGGTGTTCCAAGACTGCTTATATTTACTCTAAATATACACCCGGGGAAGCTTTACTCCACTCGCCTGTGCATTTCTCATATGATTCCAATTCCTAGCTCAAAGCGGTTACTTCAGTAGAGTTAGCAAAATCATTAGAGGACATGGCAAAGGATCCTTTTTAGGAATATAGATTCATTCATTAATTCATATGCCGAAAAGCATTATCTTTTATTAGGGCTTAAGGGAGGTTGGAGCCTATCTCAGCCGACTCTGTGTGAAGGCAGGGTACACCCTGAATGGCTCACCAGACCATTCCAGGGCAAACAAACACAGAACCATTCAAATCATCACCTTGGGGCGATTTCATCTCATCTCATCTTCTGAACCGCTTAATCGTACTTTTAGGGTCGTAAGGATCTTACTGGGCAAAGGCGAGATACAGCCTGAACATCCAGACCATCGCAGGGTACCCACACACAACCATTTACACTCACTTGCACACCTAGGAGCAATCTAAAACAGCCAAGTAGCCTAACGTGCATGTCTTTGGCCTGTAGGAGGAAACCGGAGTACCCAGAGGAAACCCACACAAGCACTGGGTAAACATACAAAACTCCACAGAGAAACACCAAACCCCAGGACTTAAACCCAGTACCTTCTTACTATGAGGCGGACATGCTAACCACCACGCCATCCTCCTTGGAAGTCAGCTTTCTGCAATACTGATATGAGCTCGTCTGGCACCGCCAACATGCCACTGTCAGAGATCATATTCTCCCCATTCTGGTAATTTATTTGAAGCTCAGTTGAACTGAAGCTTTTGATATCTACATGATTTAATGGACTGTAGTGCTGCTATATAAGTGGCTGATCTGCATGAATGCCCAGGAATGTGGCTGTTCATGTAAAATGGGGTGATGAGAGCATATA
>JAQMYF010000017.1:19173664-19184733 GCA_030014195.1 Neosilurus mollespiculum | reverse complement strand
AGAGAGAGGGAGATGCAACGAGAGATGATTTTGAGAGAGAGAGGGAGATGCAACGAGAGATGATTTTGAGAGAGAGATGGGGGGGAGATGCAATGAGAAATGATTTTGAGAAAGAGCGAGAGGAAGAGAGAGAGAGATGCAATGAGAGACGATTTTGAGGGAGGGGGACGCAATGAAAGATGATTTTGAGAGAGAAAGAGAGAGACGCAATGAGAGATGATTGAGAGAGATGTAAGAGAGATGATTTTGAGAGGGGGGAGATGCAATGAGAGATGATTTTGAGAGAGAGAGAGAGAGAGAAAGAGAGAGGGAGAGAAGCACAACGAGAGATGATATTAAGAGAGGGAGGGATGCAATGAGAGATGATTTTGAAAGCAAGGGAGGGTGATTTTGAGAGAGTGGGAGAGAGAGAGATGCAATGAGAGATGATTGAGAGCAAGGGAGGGTGATTTTGAGAGAGAGGGAGAGAGAGAGATGCAATGAGAGATGATTTTGAGAGAGGGGGGTGCAATGAGAGATGATTTTGAGGGAGAGAGAGAGAGATGCAATGAGAGATGATTTTGAGAGAGAGAGAGAGAGAGAGAGAGGGGGGGGAGATGCAATGAGAGATGATTTTGAGAGGTGGGGAGATGCAAAGAGATGATTTTGAGGGGGGGATGCAAAGAGAGATGATTTTGAGAGTGGGGGGGAGATGCAGTGAAAGATGATTTTGAGAGAGAGCGAGAGAGAGAGAGAGATGCAATGAGAGACGATTTTGAGGGGGTGGGATGCAATGAGAAATGATTTTGAGAAGGGGGGAGATGCAATGAGAGATGATTTTGAGAGAGCGAGAGGGAGAGGGGGAGAGGGAGAGAGAGAGAGAGAGAGAGAGAGAGAGAAAGAGAAAGAGAGAGAGATGCAATGAGAGACGATTTTGAGAGGGGCTGGATGCTATGAGAAATGATTTTGAGAGAGGGGTGGGAGAGATGCAATGAGAGATGATTGAGAGACAGAGATGTAAGAGATGATTTTGAGGTGGGGGGGATTGCAATGAGAGATGATTTTGAGAGAGAGAGAGAGAAAGAGAGAGGGAGAGAAGCACAACGAGAGATGATATTAAGAGAGGGAGGGATGCAATGAGAGATGATTTTGAAAGCAAGGGAGGGTGATTTTGAGAGAGTGGGAGAGAGAGAGATGCAATGAGAGATGATTGAGAGCAAGGGAGGGTGATTTTGAGAGAGAGGGAGAGAGAGAGATGCAATGAGAGATGATTTTGAGAGAGGGGGGTGCAATGAGAGATGATTTTGAGGGAGAGAGAGAGAGATGCAATGAGAGATGATTTTGAGAGAGAGAGAGAGAGAGAGAGAGGGGGGGGAGATGCAATGAGAGATGATTTTGAGAGGTGGGGAGATGCAAAGAGATGATTTTGAGGGGGGGATGCAAAGAGAGATGATTTTGAGAGTGGGGGGGAGATGCAGTGAAAGATGATTTTGAGAGAGAGCGAGAGAGAGAGAGAGATGCAATGAGAGACGATTTTGAGGGGGTGGGATGCAATGAGAAATGATTTTGAGAAGGGGGGAGATGCAATGAGAGATGATTTTGAGAGAGCGAGAGGGAGAGGGGGAGAGGGAGAGAGAGAGAGAGAGAGAGAGAGAGATTGGGCAGCACAGTGGTGTGGGTTAGTACGTCTGCCTCACAGCAAGATGGTCCTTGGTTCGAATCCCAGTTTGTGTGAAGTTTCTGTGTGAAGTGTGCATGTTCTCTATGTGCTTTCATGGGTTTCCTCTGGGTCCCCCCGTGTCATCACCTAGTCCAAAGACACACACATTAGGTTAATTGACCCTTTGTCCCTAGGTGTAATTGGGAATGTGTTTGTGAGTGTATGTGTTAGCCCTGCAATGGACTGATAAGCTGTTCCCCGCCAGAGTCAGCTAAGTTTGGTTTCAGCCTTCCCGCAACCCTTGTAGGATAAAGTGGTTTGGCAAATGAATGAATGGTTAAATAAATAAAAACAGTAGTTTAAAAAGGAGAAACACCATCGGATTTAAACTTGACTTCATGGAGCCCAGCAACCATCAGACCAAAAATCTCTCAGATCATTGACCAGATTCATGATATTACAGTTTTCAGTGGCACTTTTTCACTTGTTCGTGCTTCCTTGAGGATACATAGGTGGTAGTATTTTGCGAATTTTGGCCTGAAGATAAGCCATGGGCCAGACAAGGCCAAACAGAGCGGTGGTGTGAAGCTGGATGGCTTGGCTTATTTCTTTCAGTCAGTTAGACATTGAAAACTAGTCCAGAAATTATGCTAAGCAATTGACAGTTACAGCTACAGCTACAAGCTATAGGCTAACTGATCCAAACTAGCCTTCCGCTTCATTCTACAATTTGTTTTTCTAATTAGTTCTTCTGTACACCCTCACCCAGACTCGGCTGAGATTGAGATGGGCGCCAGCCTCCCCGCGACACTAATTAGGATTAAGTGGTTCAGAAAATGAATGAATGAATGAGTTCTTCTGTACCAGGCAGCACAGTGGTGTAGTGGTTAGCATGTCCACATCATGGTAAGTGTGTTGCCCTGCGATGATCTGGCAAGCTGTTCAGGGAGTACCCTGCTTTCACCCGGTGTCGGCTGAGATAGGCTTAGCCTCTCCGCGAACCTAGTAGGATTAAGCAGTGAGGCCTTCTGGATGTTAGCTATTTTAGGCAGGTTGGGTGGTGTTTACATCAAGTCAGTTTACTGGGCTATGTATAAAATTCATACAGGTTTTTTTATCTCAAGGTTTGCAGCCCCAAGCTGCAAGCCTAGTGTAGCATTGAGATAGCCCTGGCTTGACCTGACATGAAAGTGGAATAGTGGCAATTGACACCTAGGGCTAATTTAGAGTCATCAGTACATGAAGTGTCATTTTGGTAAGTGAAAGGGAACTGGAAGAAACCATCAAGGAGTAATGTGCCAAACTCCACGCAGACAGTAATTCGAGCTCTGGACTGATCTATTGAATGCTGTCCCATATTGACTTCACCCTCAAATCAAAGTGCATATGCATCAATACATTACAAGTACCTTAACGCTTGCCAGACAAAGGATTTCTGTCACTCTCTGAATGAAACTCTAAGAGAAGTCTTGTCCTTGAACCCATTTAAAGTAAACCAAAACTTGATTGACATCTTTAACAGTGTTTGGCCTGCCAAAACCCACTCGCGCCCAGCCGAGGAAAACTCGCACCCAGCCGAGGCTAGTGTTCCACCATGAATTTATAGGGAAATCGGATTTGAGGACACAGCAGAGGCAGTTTGCTTGAATATGTGTGTGGGGGAGAGAAGGAAGAAGAATGCGAGAGAGCGGGATTTGCGTATGCCCTTCTCTCCAGTACACTGACAGGTTTGGAGAGTGATAATGAGGTGTTGTTAAAGCTACTGCCGACACTACTGCGAACTGATAGAGGCAACACATATTTAAATCTTCTCAAGGATAAATCTAGCAACACAGTCCAAAAATGTGCGGAATGTCTAACGCTGATAAATTCGCCACTTGCCTGAGCGCCTATGTGCTTTTCATTCTGAAGCAAGGAAGCTGTGTGGCTCGAATGTGTGTAGGATAATAGCATAATAGGAGAAGCATGGTAGATGATACGGACATCCACATAAACAGACTCTGTAATAGATTCAGTGGCAATAGATTATGAGCAGATCATTATTTGTATGATGAACAAGTGATCCCTCAAATTAAATAACTTTAATCTAATATATTTCATCTCGCTGAAGCTGGAAAAGATTTTACGTCGTCTAATTATGTATAGTTAATGGTCCTTGAAGTTCAGATGGAGTAGAATGGACTAGTCACTGTAGCCAGAATTGTGAAAATCAACAGCCTGCAGCCCCCCTGAACCCCCACCCTCCGTCCCTCAACCAAAACTGTACTTTACTCTATATATGTTGTGTGTCATCCCCCACCCATCCACCCCCCCATCCCCCACCCAACCTTTTTGTCAATTTGACAATGTTTCTATCATGGAATGGGTAAAAATACAGAAGCCGCCACTAAATCAAAGGGTGACATTGAGCATCAGGAGAAAGTGGGATAAAAACAGGCTGCTGTATTTTTGGGAAAATTTCTCTGCCGGTAATTCCGTCAGTGCAGCACTTTGCCAATAAGGCAAAGAAATTTGATATTTGATGATAAAGGAAATGAGATTACCCCAGGCCCCTAACTGAAGACTGTCAGAAAAGCGATGCGGTGACTGATCGCTCTATTTTATGCGTGTACAGTGTTATTCCATCAGAAAGCTTTGTATAGAAGGTCCCCAATGCTGCCTCCGTTACACCGAGGTCGTTTATTGCCCGACGTGTGGCTTTATCCTCGACACAATGTTAGCAAACAAGATTTACACTACAGTTCATTGTTCTAGTCTGCAAAGAGAAACACATTTTTGTTTGTTTGTTGATTTCAAACTATAAGGCTAGTATTATGAATAATGCTCTTTTTGTGTGGAATGTATTATATATCTCTTGTTCTAATATTACATAAAAACATGTACACACCAATCAGCCATAACATTATGACCACCTGACTAATCCACAACACCGCACCACTGTGTTCTAACTCCTTTCCATCATACCTAACATTAACAGTTTCAGTTTAGTTTGTGCTACAGTAGCTCTTCTGTGGGATCAGACCAGACGTATGAGCCTTCACTCCCCACATGAATCGCTGAGCCTTGGGCACCCATGACTCTGTTGCCAGCTCACTAGTTGTCCTTCCTTGGACCACCTTTGGTAGATACTTAACAGTGTATACTTTTGGGAACCCCCCAAAAGACCTGCTATTTTTGGAGATGAATAGACTCAGCTGTTTATCATCATAATGTGGCTCTTTTCAGAGTCACTCAGATGACGCTTACGCTTGCTCATTTTTCCTGCTTCCAACACATCAACTTCAAGAACTGACTGTTGACTTTCTGCTTAATATACATCCCAATTCCTATTCTTGCAACTGTAATCATGCATAATTGTTTTAGTATATACTATATAGGCACATTGTTCATTCATTCATTTACTAAGCCGCTTAATCCTAATTAGGGTCGCGGGGAGGCTGGCGCCCATCTCAGCCAACTCTGGGTATACCCTGAACAGCTCGCCAGGCCATTGCAGGGCCAACACACATACAACCACTCTCACACCTCGGGAGAATTTGGAACCGCTAAATGGAAGGAAACCCACGCAAGCACAGGGAGAACATGCACTCCACACGGAAACGCCCTGATCCAGGGAATCGAACCCGGGACCTTCGTAGGCAAAAAAAAACTTTTTTTTTTTTTTTTTTTTTTTTTACAATTCTTAAACATTACACTAGAAGATGAGGTACACACGCATGTGCATTTATCAGATTTGACAGTGCAAGGCTGTGAGCCGAGAAGAGTATCTCACAAATAACGTTAACAGAAGTATAAGTTAATTAAATAGTTTATTGACAACCTGGATATGCTTTCAGAACTGACAAGTATCACTGTGAGCCTTGGTACTGATGTCTGAGGAAGTCGTGCTTGTTTTTTTTTCTTATCGAAACAGCTCCGAGTTTTTCTCTGTTACTCTCAAAAAGCTCTTCACCAGTCACAGGGATTTTACATAGTTTGAAACACTCCATAGTGAACTTTCTGCTGGTTTTGACGATCCCTCTGGTCCATGTACAAAGTAATATCCAGGCTGTATGTAGTAGTTTGGGTGGATGTTAAGAGTTTACTTTGACCAGCTCACCAGTGTTATACAGGGTGACCCCCAAAAAAGTCCCACAAAGTTAAATAAACAAGAAATCATTAAAGGTAATCAAATTATTATTTGCACACATGAGCTTCATTCAATACTAGGTACCAGAGTACCTGGAGGAAACCTATACAAGCATGGAACGCTCTCACTGAGCCCAGGACTCAAACCCAGGACCTTCTTGCTGTGAGGTGGATGTGCCTACTACACCACCATGCCGCCCTCCAAATTATATAGTTTCTTATAATAACAAATATGCACACTGTGACATTTATGGGTTTGTTCTGTTATATTGAATGCCTGTTGCTGCTGCTTTGTTTATTGTGTGTGTGACCTCAAGTAAATACACACACACACACACACACACACACACACACACACACACACACACACACTATTTATCTATCAAGGACTATTTGTTGTTGAGAAATGTCATGTTCATACTCCAGGATAGAATAGAAAAGTTAGAACTGTACATGTTTAATGTTAGCAGTAAGTTATAGATTACATTGCAAAGTATGCTGATACATAATATTCATACTCTTTTTATATCCACAAGCTTATTAGTGTAGTGGTTAGCATTTCCGCCTCACAGCAACAAGGTCCTTGGTTCGTACCTCATGCCTGCAAAGGCATTTCTGTGTCTTTGCAGGTTCGCATGTTCTCTGCATCTTTGCGTGGGTTTCCTTTGAGTACTCTGGTTTCCTCCCACAACATCCAATCACATGCCTATTAGGCTAATTGGATTTTATTAATTGCCCCTAGCTGTAAATGTGAGTGTGAATGGTTGTGTATGTGTGTTGGCCCTGCAACGCCCTGGCGATCTCATGAGGGTGTACCCAACCTTGCTTGTAGTTGGCTGAGATGGGCTTCAGCCACCAAGTGACACAAAGATAAAGTGGTCCAGTAAATGACATGACATGATAAAATAGTCCAATAGTGTTTTGCTGTACAAACCCAGAATGATGACAGTTAAGGCAAGAGGTTGTATTTGGATAATTACTGCAATGATTATTATGTTTCAGCTAGCAACATGCTATCTTTAACCTTATCTGATGCAGTCAGTACCTTCTGATATCTTAAAAACAAATGTTGGAAGATGTATCTCCTGGTCGTACAAAAGAAATTGTGTTTCAAAGGGGCCTACATCAAGCAAATAAAATAACAAGGCACTGCTGAAATGTTTTGAATTGGGTTATGAACCATCTTGAACCCATCACATATTAATGATTTACAGAACTTATGCCGACGTATGACATTCATTCATTCATTTTCTGAAGCGCTTAATCCTAATTAGGGTTGCAGGGATGCTGGCGCCCATCTCAGCCGACTCTGGGCGAGGGCAGAGTACACCCTGGACAGCTCGCCAGGCCATTGCTGAAGGCTGTGCCGCCTACTTTTGACGAAAATCAGCAATGGCTCTTTTACATGCCTCTCACCACAGACAGTGAGAGACATGGCCTGCATTTGATAACCCAGTTAGCTGCACTGGGGGGGGACAGCAGTGACAACCCGCTGATAGTGGGGCTTGAACCCCCGACCTTGGGGTCAGTAATCCAGCACCCTGCCGACGTGACAAATTTCTATAATACACTGGTACACGCTCAACTATCCCAATTATGTATGAATGTTATTCCAATTTTGAACATATAAACAACTTAATAGTAAGTTATCCAGAAACTATCGCAAACATATAGCCAACTTATATCAAACTTATCTCCAACATATATTGATGTATGTAGACGTATCTGACCTGTTCCAAACGACCACATAACTTTTACTGAAAGTCTTTCTAACTTACAGCTAGCACAGTATTATGGGCGTATTGGCAGCGTTTAGGGGATAGGTAAATAAAATGGGGTTTAAAGGAGGAACCGGTCAGTACTCCTCAAGACTCCATCGTAGACTACCATTGGTCATAAGTTGCTAGGCATTCATTGGTATATGTTATACATAGGTTCAAAGTACGCTAGACATTATATTCAACTTATGAGAAACTTACAAATAACTTACCTACAACTTATGACCACTGTATGCAGAATGTATGAGCCATATGCTAGTATACATCGAACCAGCATACCAGCGTTCTATTAACTTACCCATAACACAAAACTTATTACATAACTTATTCGACGTACGCCAGCATATTCGCAGAATTTCTCATACATCGGCATACTCTAGCTAAATCATCAATGGGCTTTTGTAAGAATAATGAAAAGGGTCATGTGGTCTGACAGGTCCAGATTTATTCTATATAAGATTGATGGACATGTCGTGGAAGAAGGAAAGTACATGAAGCGATGTACAAAACTCAGGAGTCAGTGTTATTATCTAGGGTTGCTTTAGTTGGTCAGGTAGAGGCTAAGAAACATAGGGGCAGCCATAGCCTAATGGTTAAAGTAGCGGATTTGGGACCAAAATGTCACTGTTTCAAGTCCGACAGAAAAAAAATGTGTGATGGGGTGGCCCTCTCTTTCCACCACCTTCATGTCTAAGGTGTCCTTGAGCAAGGCACTTCACCCCTAACTGCTCTCCTGGTGCTGCAAAGTGCCACAATAACACACTGCTCGTTTGTGTGTACCCACTGTTTACTTGTGTGTGTGCTCACTTTGGATTGGTTAAAAGCAGAGCTAAACCTCCCTTGCGGGTCATAAAAATAAAAAATTAAATTATGTGGCAATAAATGACGTCAACTGATGACCTGAATGTATGGAATGACCAGGTTATCCCTTCAATTTCTTCCCTGATGGCACGGATATAAAATTGGGGCTGAGTTCAAGTCCCGGGCTTGGGCATTTCTGTGTGAAGTTTGCATGTTATCCCCGTGCTTGCGTGGGTTTCTTATACATATTTATATTTATATTATAAGTCTTGCTGTGATGTGCTGTAGTGAGCGTTTCTTACTGGGTTCCTGTGCCTACTCCCTTTCACCGAGTGCTTAAATAATACACTGTAAAGTCTCACCTTTTGTTTGCCTGTGTGCTGATTGCCCCACCTTCTGCCTGTTTATATTTTACGATTACTGTTGGCTTTTTCTGGCTTGTCTGCTCCAATTACTTTTAATAAATCCTAAACCTGCACCTGCATTCTTCGGTCCGCGCTTCATGACATGGAGCAGCTCTTGCATCCTCTCAGCGGTAATATTTTCTCCCCTTCCTTCCTGACATCTCTGTTCTAACACTGTCAGGTTGCTCGGCCAGTCTTTCCTGATTCTTCCTGATATAGGTGTTAAAAATCGTTCACATGTCATGCACAGTTTTCTTCAAATCACAAGACAGAGAAGAGAATAAAAGCAAATTTTTTTACGACTCTCTCTCTCTTTCTCAGTTTTTTAGATTAGCTTTTCTGTCAGGTTTACCTTATGTCATGGCTTGTTGTCTTGTTGCATGATACAGTGATTTGTAATTATTGGGGGGGGGGGGGGGGGGGTGTTTGGCTGTTTGTGTGTGGTTCTCTAAAAAGTAAGTATATTTTCAACTTTTTATTTTAAAAAAAAAAGCAAGGGCAAAGCAAATGTTTGCAATTAACCAGAATGGGTGAAACAGTGAGCTGGTAGGAGATTACTCCAACACACTAAAAGCTTTTACTGCTGTGAAAAGTGCTTCTACCAAGTACTAGTCTGAAAGGGTTTACACTGCAAGGATTTACAACTGTAGATCTGCTTTGAATAGCAAATAGCTTAAAACAATTCTGCTCCCAAAAATCAATCTGCTATCATAAAAAAAAAAACTTAAATTTAACTGAAGTAGATCATATTTAATCATTACTGTATCTTTTTCACATATCTGTTTCATATATTATGCATTGTATGGGTATCGTGTCATCTGAAACAATGAAATTTATACCGCTGGTATATCCAGAATACATTATACATTTTACTGCTGCTAGTCATCTCATTCACTCATATGCCAAAACACTTCATCCTACTAGGCTGACACTGGGCGAAGGCAGGGTACACCTTGAAGATCTCAACAGACCAGTGCAGGCCAACACACACAACCATGCACCCTCACATGCACACCTAGGGGCAACTTGGAACAGTCAGTTAGTCTGATGCGCATGTCTTTGGATTGGGGAGGGGAGGAAAACAGAGTACCCAGAAGTAATCCAAGCAAGCACAGGGAGAACATGCAAACTCCACACGGAAATGTCCAAGACCAGGACTCGAACCCAGGACCTTCTTGCTATGAGGTGGATGCTAACCAAGATGTCTCCGTGCCGCTTGGTACAAAATAACTGATTAGACGAAATCAAAAAGGTCCCAGGTTCAAACCTTGTGGTTGGCAAGGGTGTTCCTTTGTTACACTTGCTTGAGCTTGCGTTGGTTTCCTCTAAGTGCTCAGGTTTTCTCCCTAAGACAAGTACATTAGGCCTATTAAATATTTAACAATTATGCACTTAAGCGAGGTGGATGTCAAATAATATTTATTTTAGCAACATCCATTGACCCTGAGGTGCATAATTGTTTTAGTATATTTTTTTTGGCAACAAAGCCAAAAAAGCTAAATAAAACAGTGTCTTTTTAAACCCTTTTCAGACTTCTGGTACTTTGTAGAAGGATGATGAAAAGCAAACTAAAACAAGATGTTTCATATACTGTTTAATATAATAATTCATTTAACCATGACAGAGATTGGTCAGGTGTGCTCTGTGCTTTCAGCATAGGTAATAAGTGCTATAGAGTGCTTTAGCATAGTTAAAATTACAGTTACAGTAGAAATAGCTAAATAGCTAAATACTGGGCAGCACAGTGGCACAGTGGTTAGCACATCCGCCTCACAGCAGATTCAGGCCCTGGTACGATTCCTGGGTGTTTCTGTGTGGAGTTTGCATGTTCCCCCTAAGTGTGAGTGTGAATGGCTTGTATGTATATGTGTTGGCCCAGCAATGGCCTTGTGAGCTGTTCAGGGTGTACCCCACCTGAATTAGGATTAAGTGGCTTAAAATGTGAATGAATTAATGAATGAATGAAGGCTAAATACTACAAGGACACATGGGAAAACTGATTTTGTAAAGGTGTGTTCACACAATAATCCAATTTATTATGAACTCCAAAGATATACAAAAAAAAGAGCACAAAGCAAAAATGTTTATAGTTTATATTTACATATGTTTACCATGACAAAGACTGTTCAGGTAAGTTTAGTGCTTTGAGATGAGATATCAGAGGAGAACTCGGTATGTGCTGTGGAGCTAACAGATGAAACCAGGCTCTGTAAAGATTTGTTTGCACACTAGTTCAAAATTAGGGTCTTGTTCACGAGTGAGGGAAGGATGGAGCGGGAGTTTGACAGGCGGATCGGTGCAGCCTCTGCTGTAAAGCGG